>RJWJ010042479.1:0-13050 GCA_004363605.1 Indri indri | reverse complement strand
CCTCCCCGGCCTCTCCCGCCCGCCTCTCTCCGTGGCCTGGCTGCGCTGCGTCCCCAGGTGGCGATTTCTGACCCGTGGGCGCCCCCTGGTGTCCGCATCTGAGAAGGCCGTCACCGTGCTGTCCCCGAGCTCGCAGGCTGGGACCCCCAGGCGTGGCACTTCCTGATGCTTGTCGGTAAGTGGGGCTCAATCGCTTGGGATGGGCAGGTGGCTCCTTCTGTCCTTTCACCCACATCTGTTAGGAATGTCCCCTGTTTCTTAATCATTCCTTTTTCTGCATTTCTTGCTATAGTTCGGTTGGTGCGGGGTTGGTTATACGCATTGGGTTGCCGCTGTTGAATCTGTATGTCTCCTGCAGCATAAACCGTGCTCGGTCACAGCGTGACACAGGACTGCCCCGCTCGCGGCTCCCTTCTGGCTGCTAACGGTTTGTTTAAGAAGTTTTGCTTCTTTATTCGTAAGGTTTAGCTATGGTTTCCTTTTTTCCCTGCCATCTCTAACTGACTTTGGTATTGAAGGGCAGGCTGCTTAAAAGAATGAATCGGGGCAGCTTTCCATGTTTAGATTGCCTGGGATTGTTAAATGACATTGGAGTCATCTGTTTTTTTTTTTTTTTTTTTAAGAGACAGGGTTTCCCTGTGTCGCCCGGGCTGGAGTGCAGCAGCTATTCACACGCGCGATCGCAGCTCACTGCAGCCTCGAACTCCTGGCCTCAATCGATCCTCCCACCTTGACCTCCCAGAGTGCTGGGATCACAGGCGTGCGCCACCGCGCCCAGCCTTGCAACACACATTTATTAATGTAGGGTTCAGAGTCCGAAATGGGTCTCACGGGGAGAGCTGTTGGCAGGGCTATGCTTCTTCTGGAAGCTTTAAGGGAGAATTTGTCTTCTTACCTTTTCCAGCTTCTAGAAGCTTCTAGAGGCTGCCTGCATCCTTAGCTCATGGCCCCTTCCTCCATCTTCAAAGCCAGCAGCCGCAGGCTGCATGTTTCGCACACTGCCATCTTCCTGGTTCTCGTCCTTCTAGCCCGTCTTCCACTTTTAAGGACCATTGGGGTTACCTTGCGTCCACCTGGATCATTAAGGATAATCTCCCCATTCAGGTCAGCCTTGATCCGGCGCGGTGGCTCACACCTGTATTCCCAGCACTTTGAGAGGCTGAGGCAGGAGGATTGCTGGAGGCCAGGAGTTCGAGGCTGTGCTGAGCTGTGATGACACCACTGTACTACAGCCTGGGCGACAGAGTGAGACCCTGTATTTAAAAAAAAGTCACCTTTAATTTTAATTCTATTGGCTACCTTCATTTCCTTTGCCTAACAAACTCACGGGTTCTGGATATTAGAATGTGGCTTCTTTGGGGGGGGGGGCAGGGGGGCTACGTTCCGTCCTCCGCAAGGAGTATCGGTATCTTCAACACTAAGACTTTGCTCCCATTGAACAGATCATATCTCTCTCTGCCCTTAGTTTTCCCCACTGACTCTGTAAAGACCCCACGGAGGCATTGTGTTTGATTTTTGTTGTTGTTATTTGATTTAATCCGAAGTACTTCAGTGCTTGGATGCTGTGGTAAATAGTTGTAGTTTGCTTAAGCGTTGTTTATTCTTGTAAATCATGAATGAAGGTTCATTTTTATCAAACACTTCACCTACACCCCCGAAATGATCATATATGTTTTCCTCCCTTAATCTTTTTAATGTAGGGGATTAGATTGATTTTCCAATCTTAAATCAACTTTGCACGCCCAGGACTTAATCCTGTTTAGTCCCAATGTTTTATCCTTTTTATGTATTTCTGGCTTTTTTTTTTTTTTCCTGGACGTTGTATAGGATTTTCCCATCGATGGTCACAAGAGAGATTGGTCTATCACTTACCTGTTGTATCGTTTCACGTATAATCTGGCCTCATAAAATACGTTAGGGAATGTTTCCTATTTTTCTATTCCATTCTCTGGGAGAGTTTGTAAAATTTGTTTGTTTGTTTTTTTTTTTTTTTGGAATGTTTGGTAAAACTTTCCTGGTAAAGCCATCCATGCTTGGAATTTTGACTAGTTGTGTTTCTTTAGTGGCTCTAGGACTATTCAGATTTTTAATTTCTTTTTCGGTCAGTTTTTCCTGGACTTCATCCAGGTTATCTAAAATGTTCACCTTTGCAGCACAAAGTGATTCATATCCTTTCACTTGGGTCCCCAACTCTGCGGTCCCCAACCCCGGGCCTCGGATGGGCACCAGTCCTTGGCCTGCTGGGAACTGCACAGCAGGAGAGCAGCGGTGAGCAAGCGAAGCTTCGTCTGTATTTGCAGCCGCTCCCGTCTCTCGCGTCACCGCCTGAGCTCCGCCGCCTGTCAGGTCAGCGGCGGCGTTAGTTGCAGGGAATCAAGCTCAGGGCTCCCACTGGCTCTGCATTATGGTGAGTTGTATAATCATATCGTCATATACTGCAATGCAATAATAATAGGAATAAAGTGCACAATACACGGAATGAGCTTGAACCATCTCCTCCTCCTCCCCCCGGTGCATGGAAAAACCGTCTTCTATGAAACCAGTCCCTGGTGCCAAAAAGGCTGGGGCCCACTGCCTGGCTATGTGGTGTCATCCTCTAGGTGACGAAACTCTCGGCGGCGCACACACAGTGGTGCGCGGAGAGGGCTGAGCACCTGCGGGAAGTGACCGCCCTCACGACCCCCGGCATCTGCCCTGTTCTAATCGTTTTAATGACTCTAAATCTCTCGTGGTGTCTTCCCCCCAATTCCATGAATAGCTGTTTGCAACTTCTTTTCATCTCGATCAATTTTCCCGGCCGTTTTTCAATTTCATTCATCTTTTACACAAACAACCTAGGGCTTTGTCAATCCTCTTTATTGAATGTTTTTTTTTTTATTTCCTTTGTGTCTGTTCCCTATTATGTCCCTCTTTCTGTGCTCTTTTGTTGTTCTTTTTTTAACTTTTGAGATGGATGCTTAGCTCATTTTCTGCCTTTGTATATATATGTATACATGTATGTATTTAACATACACTCATATATATTTCTCATATACATACTTTATATATGAAAATCCAGATGCTCCTCAACTTAGGATGGGATCACGTACTGATAAACCCATCGTAAATTGAAAATATCGTGTCAAAATGCATGCAGTATACCTAACCTACCCACTATCATTGCTCAGCCTGCCCTGCCTTAAACGTGTTCAGGACCCTTACATTAGCCTAGAGCTGGGCAAAATCATCTAACACAAAGCCTGTTTTATAATGAAGTGTTGACTATCTCATGTAATTTATTGAACACTGAAAACAGAATGATCGTATGGGTATTCAACGTACAGTTTCTACTGAATATGTATCATTTTCCCACCATTGTAAAGTAAAAAATTCATCAAGTTGAGCCATTGTAAGTCAGGGACCATCTGTATTTGTATTTCAAAGTAGAAAGTGTATAAAATTTATATGTAAAGTGTATATATTTCATATGTACCTTTTATATTATACTTTATATTTTTTAATATATGCACTTAGGGCTATAAATTTCCCTCCAAATGCTACTTTAGCTGCATTGTACAAGTTTTGAGAGGCAGTATTTTCATTATCTCTCAGTTCAAAATATTTTATAATTTTCCTAGAATTTCTTCTTGGAGCAATGGGCTTATTTAAAACTGATTTCCAAACAAATGGTGATTTTGTTAGAGTTTTTACATTGATTGCTAACTAAATAACATTTTGGTCAAGAGATCATTTCTGGCAGGCTGTGGTGGCTTGTGCCTGTAATCCTAGCATTTTGGGAGGCTGAGGCAGGAGGATCACTTTAAGCCAGGAATTCAAAACCAGCCTGGGCAACATAGTGAGACTCTCATCTCTACAAAAAATTAGCCGGCCGTGGTGGCACACACCTGTAGTCCTAGCTACTCAGGAGGCTGAGGCAGGAGGATCACTGGAGCCCAGGAGTTCGAGGGTACAGTGATCATGCCACTGCACTTTAGTCTGGGTGACAGAGTAAGACCCTGTCTCTCTAAAAGAAAAAAAAAATGATAGTAAAAATTTTTAAAAAGTGACCATTTCCTTCAGTTTTGCTTTATAACGCAGTATGTGCTCAAAAAGAAAATGTATTCTGCAGTTATAAAATACAATGTTCTATCTATATAGATCCACTAGGTCAAATTTATAGTTTTATTGTTCAAATATTCTGTATCTTTACTGATTGTTTTTGTCTACTTGTTCTGTGAATGAGATGGTTTAAATCTGTCCTATGAGAATTTAACTATTTCTCCTGGGAGTTGTCTCAATTTTTGCTTTACATATTCTTGAGACCATGTTATTAGGGTCACACAAATTTTAAAAATTATCTTCTTAATGAAGTGAATGTTTTATCATTATAATGTGTCGCTTTTTATCTCTGGCAATGACTTTGGCTTAAGGCATATATTGTCTAATGTTAATCTAACAATTCCAGCTTTCTTTTGGTCATGATTTCTATGGTATATTTCCCCCATCCTCTTAGTATTTCTGCTTATTTATTTATTTATTTTAGATGGAGTCTTGCTTTGTCACCTGGGCTAGAGTACAGTGGCATCATCATAGCTCACAGCAGCCTCAAACTCCTGGGCTCAAGCAACCCTCCTGCCTCAGCCTCCCAAGTAGCTGGGACCACCAGCATGAGCCACTACACCTGGCTAAGTTTTCTATTTTTTGCAGAGACGGGTCTCGCTCTTGCTCAGGCTGGTCTGGAACTCCTGGCCTCAAGCGATCCTCCTGCCTTGGCCTCCCAGAGTGCTGGGATTACAGGCGTGAGCCACTGCATTGAGCCCATTTTTATATTTTTGATGTGTCACTTATAAATAGCATAGCGTTGGAATTTTTAAAATGCAGTTTGAGAGACTGACTTTTAGCTGGAGTATTTAGCCCATTTACATTTAATGTAATAACGGATATTACATTTAAATCTAGATTTAAGTCTATAATCTTACTTTGTTTTCTATTTTTGCCCTTTCTATGTTCCCTTTTATCTCCTCTCTGGTCTCCTTTTAGATTGTGGATTTTTTAAAAAGTCATTGTTTTCCTCTGAATGTTCGGAAGTTGCAGTTCTACTTTTATTACTTTAGTAGTTCCTTAGAGATTAAAATGCATACTCATCAAAACGCAGATTTAGTCAATGTTATTTACTCTCCTGCCACACAATCACGGACTTGGAACACTTCAACTCCATTCATTTACTTCCTTCCTGTAGACTTGTCTTTTCTGGTGCATATTCTAATTCTATCACTTAAAAAAAAAAACAAAAACTCCAGAAAACGTTATTTATGCAACCTATAATTGTCAAGATTTTCCCACATAGTTACTCTTTCTTTGCTTTTTATTTCTTCTTCCATCTTGACCTTCCATCTGGGATCACTTTCCATTTGCCCAAATTCAGTGTTTAGAATTTTCTTTAGTGTTGAGTGTGCTGCTGGCAAACTCTTTTGTTTGTTGAAAAAATGTTTTTATTTCAACCTCATTCTTGAAATAACTTTGTTGGGTATATAATTTGGGTTGGTGGTTTTCTTTCAGCATGTTGAAAATGTCACTCAACTGTTCTCTGGCTTCCTTTGAAAAGACATCTGCCTAGTTGTCATATGTCTGAAAAGTCATGTGTGTCTATCTCTGTCTGCTTTAAAGGTTTTTTGCCTGTTTTTGTTTTTTATTTTGTAAATGTTTTACTGAAGTTTAGTAACATAGATACAGAAAAGCGAGCAAATCGTCAGTGCTTGATGGATTTTCAAGCAAGCACACCCATGTGACCTGCATCCAGATCAAAAACAACATGCTCTAATATTTTCTAATATTATGTTTTCTTCTTTGACACAAGGTGATTGGGAAGTGTGCTTCGAACTCTCCTGTATTGGAACATATTTTATTTGTTGATAGATTCTAACTCATTTTTCTTGAGGATCCCTTAGAGAAGGTGGACTCTAATAATAATTCTTGGAGATTTGTGGGGGTCTAGGACATTGGTTCTTTTTTTCATGCTTGCTTCAAAGTCTATTCTGTCTGATATTAATATAACTACATGAGGTTTCTTTTGGCATCTTTTTTTTTTTTTTTTTTGAGACAGAGTTTCACTCTGTTGCCCAGGCTAGAGTGCCGTGGCGTCAGCCTAGCTCACAGCAACCTCAAACTCCTGGGCTCAAGCAATCCTACTGCCTCGGCCTCCCGAGTAGCTGGGACTACAGGCATGTGCCACCATGCCCGGCTAATTTTTTCTATATATTTTTAGCTGTCCAATTAATTTCTTTCTATTTTTGGTAGAGACGGGGTCTCACTCTTGCTCAGGCTGGTCTCGAACTCCTGAGCTCAAACAGTCCGCCCGTCTCAGCCTCCCAGAGTGCTAGGATTACAGGCGTGAGCCACCGCACCCGGTCTTTTGGCATCTTTTATTGTCTTTTTACTTTTAACTGTGATGTGTACTTCTATAATATTTTAGGCATGTATCTTAGAAACAGGATAAAATAGGGTTTTGTATTTCAGTCTACTCTGACAATATCTTACACTAGCAGTTTGCTTAATTTGCATCTGTTGTGATTCCTAATATCTGGATTTTTTTTTTTTTTTGTAACTAACCACTGTCCTAATGAGGATCTGGATTTATTTCTATCATCTCATTTTGTGCCTTCTGCAGCCAGGGGCAGTAGAGATAGCCCAAAAGTCTTAGTGCAGTTTTAAGTGCTATTTTAACAATTTTAGGACACCCTGTGTTTATCCCGATTTTTCTATTCTTCTTTCTCCTTTCCTTCTTCCTATTGGTTTGTCAAAGTTTTCGTTAAACCCTTTCCCAGCCACCGGTATGAAAGTTATACGTGACCACGTGGCCTTTTCAGACTTCAGTCGGCTCTCCTCCCAAATAGTGTGAAGACCTTAGAAGGCACGAACACCAATCGCTTACCTCTTCTCTGCTATTTCCGTTGTGCCTTATGTCCCTGCTGCGAACATTAGTCACCACTAGTATCGCTTTGTACAGTCGGCGCTGGTTCAGGTAGACCCAAGGGTTTCCGAGGTCCGTCAGTGTTGCTGCTCACATCTCTTTCCTACTGACACACACACGTTCCTTCTATCAAGGTCTGTTATGGGTAAACTATTTTCATCTTCTTCTAACTTTTACAGATCAGCTGGGCACAGGATTCCAGGTTGCTCTTCTCTCAGCAACGTGAAGCTATGCCCCGTCTCTGACGTCAGTCGTTCCACTTGTACAGGCTGCTCTCTGCCCAGCTGGTGCCTGGAGGTCCATTTTCATCTTTGTGCTGCTTTTATGATCGTCTGTGACATTCTCTGTTTTGACAGTGATGGTTGCAGTTATGGATTTACTTAGGTTTGCATATCATGCTTTGTACTAACTGGTTTCCTGAATCTGAGAACTTCAAGATTTTCATTAATTTTAGAAAATTCTGGCCAGTGTCTCTATTTCTCCTCCCCGATTCTCATTATTTTGATTTGTATTAGACACTTGTTGGCACGTTGGGCCTTCTTACTGTCTCGTGTCAACCCCTCTCATACACACACACACACGCACACACACAGTGGTCCCTTGGTATCCTCAGGGGATTGGTTCTAGAACCTCCCTCGGATACCAAAATCCAAGGATGCTCATACCCCTTAAGTAAAATGGCGCAGTATTTGTGTATAACCTACACACATCCTCCTGTGGACTTTACATCATCTCTAGGTTACTCACGATCCCTAATACAATGTAAATGATACGTAAACAGTCGTCATACTGCACTGAGGAACAATGACAAGGAAAAGGTCTGTATGCATTCAGTACAGATGCAATTGTTTCCCTAATATTTTCAATCTGAGGTCGGTTGAATCACACCAGTGCAGAACCTGTGGACACACCAGATGCATATGTGTGCGTATAAAACGGTCTCATTAACTCTCAGTGCTGTATCCTGGGTCACTGCTTCAGACAACTGTCTTCTAGTTCATTCTCTCGAGCCAACTCTCACCTGTATTTGAACATCCTCCAACCATCTTGTTAATTTCTATGATTATATTTTTCATTTATAGGAATTGGGATTTTTCTTCCAAATCTGCATTGTCTTTTTTTTTTTTTTAATAAAGCAGTGTGAAGAACTGCAAAGAGCAAAAGCAAGCATGGAGAATAAACCACTGACCGCCAAGCTTAAGGAAATTACCAACAGCGCAGAGGCCTCGGTTGCACCTCCTTCCTGTTTTTGCCCTCGGAGATAACGAGGGACTTGAATTTTTTCTAATTCTCAAGCATCTTGCTAGACTTTTGCTTCATATATGTGGATTCCTCAGCACATGGAATATGGATATTTCCAGACTTTATGCTAGAATACTGCATGCTTTCTTTTGTAACCTGTTTTTCCACTCAATCTTTATGTGTGTGTGTGTGTATTTTTTTTTCATTTTTTTTATTTTAGACATGGGTTCTTGCTCTGTCGCCCAAGCTGGAGTGCAGTGGCACAGTCGTAGCTCACTGTAGCCTCCAACTCCTTGGCTCAAGTGATCCTCCTGCCTCAGCCTCCCAAGTAGCTGGGACTATAGGCACCTGCCACCACACCTGGCTAATTTTTATTATTATTATTATTATTTGTGGAGACAGAGTCTCACTCTGTTGCCCAGGCTGGTTTCAAACACCTGGCCTCAAGTGATCTTCTTCCCAAAGTGCTGGGAGTACAGGCGTGAGCCATCGCACCCAGCCTCAATGTTAAGATTCATTCTGAACTGTATCACTGGTCTAACTTAATTCCTTTTCACTGCTACAATCTGTGTGAATAGACTGCAATGATCTGTTCTCCTACTGAAGGACGTTGGTTGCTTTCCAATTTTTTTGCTATCACGAACTCCGCTGCTAGGATGTGCCTGTATGAGTGGTATTTCTGCTCGTATTTGTGCATGGGCTTCTCAGGGCATTTCTCAACTAGAATTCTACTAGAAACTTCTGGCATACAGAAAATGACTTCAGGGACTATGATCTCAACTTTCCCACATAGCTGCTGTGCTCCAGGCTTGTAGGAAAGAGGTTAATTCATTACCTACAACAGATGCCTTAGGACACAGGCTTTGTTTTCCTGCAGAACCCCGTTCGAGAAGGGGTGAGAGTTCGTACCCAGGCATGAGACTGCTGGTCTGCAGGTAAATGCACCTGCTAACTCTGCTAGTCTTGCCAATTTTTAAAAGTGATTATATCAATTTATACGACTATTAGCAGCGTACACATTTCTGTAGCTCTAGTTGTTCACCAATATCTGGTTTTATCAGACTTAAAAAATTGTTTTGGTCAATTTAATGAGTGTTAAATAGCATCTAATTGTGGTTTATTTCCTTACTTGCCTACGAGGCTGAACATCGTTTCGTGTTAATTTTCCGTGTGTACCTCATCTCCTTGGTATTGTTCGTTCACGCATTTCCCATTTTCTGTTGGGTTCTTTCTGCTTCTAGCTGATCTGCAGGAGTTGTCTGAATAATCTGGATGCAAATGACTTGCCCTGTTAGACGCTGGAGAAGCCAGTCTTGATGGCCTTTCGTTCCTGTCTCACTGGAGTCTTTCTTTTGCCTGTGACCACGTGGCCGATTCACACGTCTGATGATCTTATACAAAGTTCCTGAGGATCTGACCTTTATCGTCCGCTCTCACTCATGAGTTTTTAAAATTTCGGGACGTGCCCTCATGTTTAGGGTAGCTTGCACTCGAGGACCGTGGGTGACAAGGGTTGAAATTCTGCCCTTCCAGAGAGGTTTTGTGTCAAGACGGTCTGGGCTCGGGTGTCTCCAGACCACAGAGCCAGCGTACGTTTCTGCTCTAAGCTGCTGGCGGCCAGGTTTCAGGGGGTCTTTTTATTCATCATGTCTCAGGCCAAGAGAGTGAGTGGCGCCACCTCCCAGGGCTGGGGGACAAATGTCTTTTCTAGTCTCTTTTTAAACTGTAAGTACAACCATGACTCACTCTCCCAGGCTCTCAGCTCCCCGCAGGAGTCCACACTGCGCGTTGCCAAACCGGCCCTTGAATCTAAACCCACTGGTTTCTGAGAGCAAGGGCAGCATCAGCTTGTGCTGTTCCTCCAGCGTCCAGCTCCTCCGCCGGGGCGCCAGCAGCTGCCCCTTGTTTCTTACGGGCACAGCCATGCACACTTTCTTACACGCATGTCTACGTGTCTGTAGCGGGAGGGTTTTCAGGTCATGCTAACGCATTACGGAAACAGAAGCCTCTGCCCTGCCTTGCGGCCCACCGCCCCCCTGTGCCGGGAGGCTCCTGAGGCTGGGACCCCAGGGGGGACAGTGAGGACAGCGAATGGGGTTGGGCGCGGGGTCTGGGGGCGCCGCGAGGGCTTGCTGCAGAAGTGGGGGTGCGCAGGGGCCTGAGGGCTTTGGCCGGAGCCCCGGGCTGGGCTGGTGTCGTTTGCTACGGTGGGGGAGACTACACGGGTGGAAGGGCCAGATTCCACTTCGGCTCCGTTAGATGCCCGCTAGACATCCAGGGGGAGCTCGGTGACGGGGGAGAGAGAGGGAGAGAACAAAGCCCTCGAAGGCAAGAGGGGGCTGGCCAGGCGGGACACCAGCTCCGAAGGGGGGGCAGGGGACGAGCACGCAGGTGGCACTTCCTGCCCATGTGCTGCTTCCCCCACTGTGGACCAGGCAGTGGTTGTCAGACTACAGGGGTGAGAGGCTCGCCTGGGAGCTGCTTAAACGTTTCCCGGGCCCTCGCCCCCGCGCCTCTGCTTTGGCAGGTCAGGGTGGGCCCACGAACCTGCGTCTCTGGCGAGCTCCCAGGGCCTGGGGGGTGATGGGGACGAGCTGTTGGTGATCTGAGGGCTGGGCAGGTCGCAATAATCACCTCACAGGAGATGCCAGGGGCCTGCCTGTGCGCCCTCCTCTGTGCGGCCCTGGGAGGGGCGGCCCTGGCTGTCCCGTGCAGCGGGGGCACCGTCCCATGACTGCCTGTTCCTATTTTTCAGCGGGGGAAGCTGAAGCCCTGGGAGCTGGTGACACGTCCTGGGGCCACATGGGGGTCAGTGACAGAGCCAGGCAAGCTGAGCCCCACACCTGCCTGTGGTCACCCGGAGAAATTGGTCCCATGCTGCATCAGAGGGAAGGCAGGAGGCGTATTTAGTGAATGGAATTTAATGTAACCATGACTCAAACACGCACAGGGCGGGGAGGGTGGGACACGCGTCCCCCGCTCTCTGGACCGCGGCGGGAAGATGGCTGAGGCCAGCACCCCTCGCTGGGCTCCACCTCCCCTGGGGCAAACACTGATCTGGCTGAGTGACGGCGCCGCGCGGTCCAGGCTGGCCCCGGGAAGGCGCCACAGTGAGCCTGAGAGTCAGGCCAGGGCCTCCGCGGAGGCCAGCGAGCGCCAGGCTCTGGCCCTGACGTGTAAATGGGCCCCAAGGGGGCCCTGTTGCTGAGCAGGCGTGGAGGGCGAGGGTTTGTCCTCGCGAAGTGCTGCCTGAGTGCCTTAGGACGTGGGGGACACGGGGACGGTGAGGGTAACACAAACAACAACGAACAAAGGTGAGTTCTAGAAACACCCATAGCCTGTAACGGGCAACAAAATGGCAACAAAATGGCAACAAACGGCCTGGCGCGGCGGGTGCTTTCCCGGGTGGCACCCCAACGGGAGATCTGGCGAGCACTAGACGAGCTTTTTGGTACCGTGAACGCAACAGCACAGAAGGCTGTAGTTTATGTCCAGAGGTGAAGATTTCGTTTCCTTGCCCCGAAACTGACTGGAGGGCGAACAGACGAGACTTCTTTAAGACGAGCCTCTTCTGGGAAAAGGGGCTTTTGAGGCGAGAGTCAACGCAGGACAGGCGGCCTGGAGAAGGAGGGGTCCCTGGGCGGAGGCCAGGAGGGTAGCCAGAGGCCAGGGAGTGCTCCTCCAACAGGTGGGCTCGGCAGGTGTGTCCACCGGGAGCCCCAGTCCAGGGCCGGCGCGTTGGATGCGGCGGCCCTCACTGGGTCCGGAGCTGGTAATCTAGGAGACAGGGGGAGGTGTCCATCCTCGGCCTCGCACCGGGGAGGGAGGGTGCCCTGCAAAGCTTTGGGACCTGGGGCTGCACCTCAGGCCCCTCAGGGCACCCCCCTCCCACAGCTGGGGCCGCACTCACCTCCGTTCTGAGTGATGTAACGGACCCAGGGCAGGGCCTGGTAGCCGCTCTTCTCGATGATCTTCAGGTAGCGCACCTGGGGCACAGGGACCAGGGCCCTGAGCACGCACGGGCTCCCGCCCCTCTGGGACCCCCGCCCCAAGCATCCCTCCTGGGGCAGGTGGGGAGGCCGTGGAGGGAAGATGCGTGAGGAGCCCAGACCTGCTCGTGGACACGGCCCTTCGGCAGCCACCTGGGAAAGGGGCCCCAGCCCGGGAAGGTCTCCGGTTCTCCGTGGGTCTCTCCTGCCCTGGGCTTTCCAGGAGGTGCCACGAAAACAGGCCCCACGTGGACCAAGTGCGTGTGGGCAGAGGAGCCTCAAACGCTAGTTTCGCAGCAGAATGAGTCTCTGAGCTTCGAGCCCAAGCACGGGGCAGGTCTGAACAGACGTGGCTCGGATTCTCAGTTAGGCGGCCCGCGAGGAGAAGCGGAGCCTGGCGGCACCGGGGTGTCCTGGGACAAGCGGACCAGCACCTTGTCTGAGCTGGGTGTGCCGACGCCTGTCTCTGCTCCGGGGCCCTGGCAGTGCTGGCCGCACGTACCTGGATGCCGGAGGTAGTGAAGTAGGGGATCTCGAACTTGACGCTGATCGGGGGCTTGCCCTCCTTGTCCTCGGCCTCCACGCTGGGCAGGCCGAAGTGGGCCCGCATCAGGTACTCCTTGCCGCCCTGGGGAGCAGAGGAGGGTGGAACCCGTCAGGCCCAGGCCCCGCCCCAGCTCGGCCAGCAGCTGCCCCTGGAGGACGCCCGGGTGCTCAGAGCTGAGCTCGCCAGGCTGCCAGCCCTGGTCACCAAGCCCCTTCCTGTGTGGCCTGTGGCTGCCCAGCACCCCAGTTCTCTTAACACACCGCCCTCCGAGCCTGATGGACCAGACTGCCTGGCCTGGGAAGGCAGAGGCGGGAGGGAGGCTG
>RJWJ010042478.1:0-13026 GCA_004363605.1 Indri indri | reverse complement strand
CACAATCCTTTTAGTAGATGGCAGTTATACTTTAATTTAATTCATTGTATCTCTGCCCACTACATTGATCTTTTGTCTATTTCTTTGCAAGTTAACTTATTGTGATATTTTATGTCATGTATCACTATAAGAATTTAATTAAATTGATATATTAACTGTGCTGTAATTGCCACTGAAGTATTGTAAATGTCAAGCCACTCTGCTCTCAGCTCAGATCATGACTGGAAAAAAGATGCCGCAATTCAGATGTTTTTCATTAAGAAACGTATACAAAAATAAATAACCCAGAAAGATCCATTTTGACTCAGGATCTCGAATTAGAATTTTACCTTTTTAAGATAGAAATGGTAAATATTTTACAAAATACTTGATTAATAACCTGTAAGCATTTCTTTCAAATTTCTCTAATGTTTCCATGTTTGATGCTTTTCTGTGTTCGTGACTTGATCATTGATAAATTGTCTGTCAATATTAACGGTACTCACTTTTTTACTCTAATTCAGTCGGCTTTTTTTTTTTTCACATAGATTGGTTTCATTTCAGTTTTAGCTGAGAAAATTTTCAAAATCTCCAAATAAATTACTTTAAAAGTTCCATGCTACATGTAATCAATATAAAATTCTTATAAAAATAAAATACCCAATTCAGCAAAGTTTTCTTAACACACACCCTGAGGTATTTATCAATGTAGCAGCATAGATACAATATAATGGAATCCTAACTGGGCAGAGTAATTAAGATAATTAAACTTACATTTAATAAGGGAGAGCATGTTCACACACTATTAATGCTTTTCCTGAAACAGTAATGTTTTATCTTGCTTAATAAATACAAATTTAAATATGTTGAATGTTTAATATTTTATCTTACATGAAATTCATACTATTGCATACCTTTACAATCAAACACAAAAATAAAATCAAATTAGGCAAAAGTCATAATAGTTTGAATCAACTACCTACATCAAGGTATGACATTTTGAGTTGTCTGTGCTGCATTGGTTCCACGACAGAATTCACATTTGAAAATAACATAAATTTTTGACTTATCCATGGTTTCACAAAAAATTGCTCTAAAAAAATTTTTGAAAGATAATCACAGGCCAAAATGTGCATTTGAAAGACCGAGGATGTACCTTCTCAGCAAAAATAAAAGAAGAAATATCAAAATGAAATATCTGAGATAGCAACTGTCAAACTTAGTACATGAGGAAATCGGACATTTCATATTTCATAAACTAATATATTCTTGAGCTAGGCTGTGTTTAAATAAAGATTTCTTGACACATTCTGCTTTGAAGGCACGCACATAGGTTAATTTGTTTTTTAAACAACAGGCAGTCTTAAATCAGGATATGATTTAAAAATGCAATATCTATCTACTTAAATGCTGATAGTTATTTCATATTAAAATTTTTACATAGTTTATCCCCAATTACAACTGCAAAGAGGGAACACTTTGCTCAGAAAACAAAGCCTATAATTCTACCGGGTGGAAGAGAGACAGCAAGTTGATGTCTGTGAATTATGCAAATAGAGGAGTAGAGAACAACTAGGTCCTAATAAGCAACCGCTATTCAGATGGAAAAAGGGAGTGGGAGAAAGACTCTGCTCAGATAATTATTAAAGTCAGGAGGGCGCTTATTCCCGTGGGGTGGACTAAATCCTCAGGGAGGACTAGTTTGTTTTGGCTTGCCTCCTCAAGTGGAAATTTAAGTGTGAATTAAAAACTGGCATGCTGAGATGGAGGAATGGCCTCTTCCCTTTTTGCCAAAGAGTAGCATTAAGTAGAGGGCAGCATGTCATTGATTTTGAAGCTCCAATGCACTTTTTATACTCTTAAGGTGAATAGCAAGTAGTGTAATGCTGTTTACAATAGGCACTTTATGAATAACATAAATAAATAGAGTATTTGTACTGCCGCTCCTTTAACTTGACAGAATGTTTCCACCTGCTCCTTAGGATCTTTGATGAACATGAAAATAAAGTCCTTATTAAGGAATAAAAACAGGAAATATATTCTCAAAGGAAACATTTACACACATGTAAAGCTTATTGTGCATATGTCGAATTTCTTTCTCAATTAGCTAATGTATGTAAGGTTCATAGCATTTTGGAGATTTGAAAGATGTCATACTAATGAAATCTTTATGACAAGTGCTATGTTTCATACTACAATTTAACAAATAGAATGCAATAGGGTTATGAGAAAATGAGGCAGTTCAAAGTAGATAATAATTCCGGATAATGTTATAAGAATAGCAAAGCCATATTCCTAGAAACTCACACCTGTACTATATGCACAATACACTGAATTTAGAGACCAGGTGTCATTCAAATGTTCCACTGATGACCTGTCCAATGTAATAAAAATAATGCTTAGTGAATTTCTGGAATCAGTGAAAAATCATGACCGAGCTTTTGGAATTACTGATTCAAAATCTAAATGGCATTTTTGAAAGTTAAGAGACAAATGGAATGTTTTTCTGTAAAGATATGTTAAAAAATCAAACCTTTAACATAAGACAGGAGATGAAAGAAAAGAATAAGGGAAATATAACTACTATTTGGAGTATCTAATATGTGTCAAGCAGAAAGGACTTTATACTTGTTACTTCCAATCTTCACAACATCGATACAAAGTAAGTGTGCCTTTTCCCTCCCCCACTTTTTTTTTTTAACAGAGTAGTAAGGAGTGACTCAGAAAAGAAGTTAATTCACCCAAGAATGGACAATATTCAAACTCGGTTGAGTCTGACCTCAGGTTCATTTCAGAACTTACTTGATTATGCTTGTCATAAAAATTCAACTCTTTTTCCTTAGTAAGCATAATTTAGTGAAATAAGTAAGGAAACGTTAAATGTCAAAATAGTGAAATTGTTTTTCCACTATCTTTAGTGGAATCAGAGTTTTGATTCGTCACAGCTCTTGGTTCTAATTTTAACAGTTCAGAAAAATATAGGAAAAATGCATAAAGGGTTCAGAAGAATATCAAAAAACAATGAGAGAAATGACAAAGGATTTTTGAAGAGAAATTTAAATCACATGAACTGTGGTACGTCCACAAGAGCTGACTGAGTTCACAAGGTGCTTGCATGATAGTCGTAAACTCCAATGCTTCAGTTAAAAATATGTGATATTCTACACATGACATCTATAGACGTTTGCCTTAGGGAAGATACAGGATTTTACAAGGTATCAGTGATGAAGACAGCTTTCCAATACTTAGAACCTACGCATACCCAAGGAATTGATGAGCTGCTTTCTCTGCAACCCTGCACTCTGTGTGCATAGCAGTGGAGAAACTCTCCGAGCACTGTTGGCATGTTACTCTGAATCACTAATGGAAGGAAATTATATACTTTCTAAAGTGACAGTATCACTCCAGTAATGTGCAGATAAAGTGTTCTAGTGAAATCTAATAGCTCATACTCTCCAGAATCATCATTAAAATAATTGCTTCCTCCTACTTTTTTTTTTTCTTTTTTGGGCAAAGTGCTACTTCATGTGGCAGTGAGTTTTTAAAAAGAAGGTAACAAACTATAGCAGGACACAGAAACTACAATGGCAGTGTTTTCCCTCTTTAATAATTCTAACGTATGATGGCTGAAATAAGACCGTGTCCCGGAAAGCAGCCTTTTAATAGAACAGTTGTGGATAATTGAACTCCTACTCATTGTTCAAAAGGTCATGAGGTTCCAGTGGGCACTTTTTCTTTTGGTAAATTATTCAGCTCCAGTATTTATTGGCCTGTCAAAAGGAAAGTATTGTATAAACTGTCTTTGTTGCTCTTTAGTGTTTCCTAATTTAATTGTGTTCTTTTCTGTGCATAACCCCAGCAGAAAATTTCCATCTCTTCTTCTCAAATTCCAATGCAGGGACCTCTCATCTTTGCTCTTTGCTGTATAGACCAGCCTCATGGATCAAATAGACATGAATTAAGTCAATGGGAAAGAATTATAATACTGATTGAATGAAGAGCTTTTGTTTGACTTTTGTTTCAAGCCTGATCAGATCATTGTTTTTATTAATATTATTTGAAAGCATTTCTTAAATGGAATCCACAATAAAAAGAATGGGGCTTATTTTGAAGTCATTTCTAGCATTATATTATCAGTAGTCATCCATATTCCTATAAAATAGCAAAATCTGTATTCCCCATCCCTGATTCTACCAAGTAGTATCTGCACAATATCTACATGCTCTACTACGGTCAATAGATCACTTGACCCCACTTCTGAACAAAATTTGGGAGCAAATTGGGGAGTTCCAATACTGCTACACCTAGCCTTATTGTCCAAACTTGTTGGCCCTTCTGCGAAATTTTCCATACCCAATGCTAGCTGAAGGAGAATTACATATGTCAAGAGAGGGTCATGAGTAAACAAAGGGTGGCTGAATTTGAGAAAATACATTCTGCATGCTGCTCCCATTTTCTCCACTAAAATCCTTGTACCTAGTTACCTACAAAAAAATACTAAGATTTTGTCTTGCTTTCAGATAAGGTGGAGCAACAGTCCTTTCCAAATTTTTTTTTCCCTGAGTGAAGACCTCTGTCTTCCTATGGACTAGAAATGTCCATTTATTAATAATATTTGGTGTGCCTGGGCTAAGCTAGATGTTACTTTACTTTTTCATTTAATTTTTACATCAATCATATGACTCAACCTTCTTACAGATGAAGAAGTGGAGATACACAGAGTTAGGTCACTTTCACAAGACACAATTTCTTATAGATGACAGGACGATGATTTGAATCCAGATTTGAATGACACCAAAGTTCAGGCTTTAATTCATTAGGTCATTAAATATGAAATGTTTGATTCAAATCAAAAGTTTAGTTTACCATATCTCAAACAAGAAGCAGTACAATTAATCAAAGTATGTGCCTAAACTATCGAAACAGTTTTGCCATCTTAACAGTAGCTTGTTTACACCAGCAGTGAAGAAGCCTGGAGAGCAAGGGGGAAGGAAATCATGAAAGGTGTTTTCCACAGTTTGTTGAGAATTCAATATTTTTCCTTACAAGAACTGGTCCAAAGAGTGGAAGAAGTGGTAGTCAGTTGGTGTAAGGTCTGGTGAATATGGTGGATGACATAGAGTTTCCACATCCAGATGCTATAGTTTAAGCAGCATTGTTTGTGCCACATGTGGTCCAGTGTTATCTTGCAAGAGGATTGGCCTGTCTCTATTGACCAATTTCAGCTGCCTAATTGCAAGCATCCTCATCATTTCATCCAATTGGTTGCAGTACACATCTTCTGTAATCGACTGACCAGGTTTCATGAAGTTGTAGTGGATAATACCAGCGCTGGACCACCAAACAGACACCATTAGCTTTTTTTGATGAATATTCCATTTTGGATTGTGTTTCAGCACTCCATCTTTATCCAACCATTTTGCTGATTGCTTGTGATTGTCAAAAAGAATCCATTTTTCATCACACGTAACAATACTGTGTAGAAATTGTTCACCTTTATGTTGTGACATCAAAGAAAGGCAAGCTTGCAAATGATTTCTCTTCTGAGGCTTGTTTACTTCGCATGGTCCCCATCTATCCACCTTCTTTGCCTTGATGATTTGTTTCAAAGGGTCCAATATTTCTGGAATAGTAATGTCAATTCTTGCTGCTAATTCACGCGTAGGTTGAGATGAATTCGCTTCCACTATAGCTTTCGGTTCATCATTATCCACCTGGGTCGCACGTCGCCCATGTGGCTCATTTTCAAGTTTAAAATCACCAGAATGGAACTTCTCAAACTATCAATATACTGTGTTTTCATTAGCCTCATGCTTCCCAAACACTTCATTGATATTTTGAGCTGTCTTCACTGCATAGGTTCCACCTCGGAACTCACATTCGAAAATAACATGAATCTTTGACTTATCCATGGTTTCACAAAAATTGCTCTAAAAAAATTTGAAAGATAATCAGAAACCAAAACATACATGAAAGAAAGAGGACGTGCCTTCACAATAAAATTAAAACAAGACATGTCAAAGTGAAGTATCAGAGATATCAACTGTGAAACTTAGTACTTTATAACTAATATTTCCATGCCACACAAAGGCAGGGTTGCTTCAAGACCTAGTAGAACTGGGCAGGAAGCATTAGCTTCTAAAGGGCCAATCAAGATAGGAGATACCACTGACTCTATTCATCCAATAGATATTGACTTCTGTGGTAACACAAATGTTACCAAATGCCAACCTCTACTAGTTCCCTTGCTCTTGTTTGTTACATATGTTCACCTCATTCTCCTACCCTCTGATTGAGTCTTCTGTTTCCCTCCTCACCTAATGGCTATTAACTTGGCTCAGTTTCTGACTTTATTTCAGCTTTGCTTCTCAGGTTCTATTATTCTGGAGCCCTGGCTGCCCGGATTCCTCTTCCCTGCTGGACTGGTCACAAACAGCTGTGAACACCCAATGGATTGCTCACACGCTTCCTTGGCATTTCAAGTGGTGGCTTTGACTCATTAAGGCTTACTGTTTCCCAATCAACAGAAAACTTCTGCCTGTACTCTAAGACTGTGGTCCCCAACCGCAGGCCACGGACAGGGTCCTACACATCAGGAAGTGAGTGGCAGGCAAGTGAGCAAAGCTTCATCTGTATTTACAGCCACTCCCCATTGCTCGCATCCCCTCCTGAGCTCCACCTCCTGTCAGATCAGTGGCGGCATTAGATTCTCATAGGAGCACGAACCCTGCTGTAAACTGCGCATGTGAGGGATGTAGGTTGCATGTTCCTTATGAGAGTCTAATGCCTGATGATCTGAGGTGGAGCTGAGGCTGTGATGCTAGTGCTGGGGAGCGGCTGCAGATGATCACAGATGATCATTAGCAGAAAGGTTTGACTGCACAATAAACGTAATGCGCTTGAAGCATCCCCAAACCATCTCCCCCTACCTCATCTGTGGAAAAATTGTCTTCCATAAAACCTGTCCCTGGTGCCAAAAAGGTTGGGGACTGCTGCTCTAAGACAAACCTCAGTAATTGAAATGACAAATAGAATCTGCAGCGTGTTTCTTGACCTATGGTTGAAAACGTTTTACTTTAAAAACTTCAAAATTCAATGTTAACTATTCTACTTAATCTGAAAACTAGACTCAGATGGTGGAAAGATTATATGTTGGACAGCTGTCAGTTCCTAGGCTCTGCTATTTCTACTGGAGACCCATCGCTTCCCTCTTGCTACTTCTAAATTGTGAGCCTATGCAAGTGTCGATCCTCTGGGTGTTCTGATCGGACTCTGTTTGCTAATCTTCCCCTATTCTCCTGAGATCCCTGGCTTTGACTAAGCAGTGCAATTCTAATTTATAGTGAGTCTACACTCACTTCTCATTCTGGTTATCTATTGCTATAAACAATGTACTTGAACAATTAGAGTCTTAAAAGCAACCATTTTTGTTTTTTCTTATGATTTTACATATTGAGAATCTGGGCAGAGTTTGGTGGTGGTTCCACTGTTTTGCCAACAACGTTGCCTGAGGTCACTTGTTGGCTTTCAGCTAGCAGATGGGCTGCCTAGTGGGCCCAGATGGCCCCACTCACATATCTGTTGCCTTTGCAGGTTTGGCTGGAAGGCAGAGGTCAGCTAGGACTGGTGACCAGAGTGCCTGCCCATGCCCTCTCCAGCAGGCGATCCTCAGTGTTTTTAAACTTGTGCAATGGAGAATCACAGCTCCTAGAATGTTCCCAAAAGATATGAAGCAAAAAGCTGCCTGTTTCTCATGCCCTGGGTCCTAAAACTGCATAGCATCTTTTCTGCTATCTTCTATTTGTCAGAGCAGTCATAAGCCCACCCAAATTTAAGGGGAAGGGACATAGATTCTACTTCTTAATGGGAGGAGAATCACAGTTTTTGTGGTTACATTTAATCTGCCTTACTTCCTATTTTCTTTGTCTGTTTCTCTCCCAGTTTTAGTCTTTGTTTTTCTGCTCTAAGCCTGAACTCTGAATCCAGTTTATAGTAATTGATAAAATCCCTTGGCTCTAGTTTAATTCCATGTATTCATTTATTAATGTACTTTTTTCACCTATCACATGGCTGAGTATTACAAGGGTCAATGGTTAGAAAGCCGCACAAAAAACTAATTTTCAAAATATGGACTTTGTTGCCTGGCTTTGAATCGTGCCTCCACCATTTATTAATCGTAATATCTTGAGCAACTTAAGTTGAGCCTCAATTTCCTCTTTCGTAAAACAAAGATTATAATGCCTATAGTATGTGGCTATTGCAAACATCAAGTGCCATACTGTATAAAAAATAATAAGCATAGTGTCTTGTACTCAAAAGCAGTCTAGTAAAATAGACTAGTAGCTATGATTAATAGTTATCACTATTGCTTACTGTGTGAAGCTGAATTAGCCATTTAATATCTCTGGACCTCTTCAATATATAGCTTTCTATTCTGTATAATTAAGAAGCTATATTAATGGGTTTTCTTCCTACAGTTGTGGTTTATTATTACAGTGAAAGGATACAGATCAAAATCAGCAAAGTGAAAAGACACATGGAAAGAATTTCCAAAGAAACCAGGCACAGGCTTCCAGGTATATCCTCTTGGTGGTGAAACACAGGGACACATTATTAAGATAAACTTATCTGGTCATACTGGCACAGCACGGCCTAATGCCTCAGGATTACAAAACTATTCTTATCAGGCAGAATATTCCAAGGGTTTGGGGATTATCTCCCAGGAAGGTGAAAGAGGCCTTTTTTTAGAGATGTGCAGGTTTTGCATAGCCCAGGCCTGCTGAGTTTACCCTTTCCTTGCCATGTCCTAATATAAAACGTTAATAAGAGGGGAAACTGAGTGCTTATGGTCAATCTGTCCATTGTTCTCAATTTTTGTACAAATCTAAAATTGTTCTAGAAGTATGGTATATTAAAAATCAAAATCCAGTTGGAACAATAGGTTATATAAGTTGATAAATATGCAGGCTTAAAGTATTTAAACACTTTCCTTCAACTTGATTTGTTTAATTGGAAGAGACTATATCATAAGGGATAGTGTCATATTGCCTTGGCCAATACTTTTAAGATTTTTATTGTATTTGTATTTAATGGAAGTGATTGAGTTTTTTCACAGCAACACTAGCTTTTCTTATTCACAGTACTCAAAAAGTAGGAAAAAATCCAAATGCCCTTCAATTGACGAATGAATAAATAAAATGGAATGTATTCAGACATTAAAAAAAAAAAGAAAGTATTGATACATGCTACAGCGTGGATGAAACTTGAAAACATTATGCTAAATGAAAGCAGCCAGTCTCATAGGACCACATATTGTATGATTTATGCGAAATGTCCACGATAGGCAAAGCCAGAGGCAGAAAGTAGATTAGTAGTTTCTAGGGGAAATGGAAATGACTGAAAATGGGTATGATTTTTCTCTTTAAGGTGATGAAAATGTTCTAGAATTAGATAGTAGTGATGGTTGCATGGTCTTGTGTATATACTAAAGCCATTGAATTGTATACTTTCAGAAGTGTGAATTTTGTGGTATGTGCATTATATTTCAATTTTTTAAAACTAACCCTCACAAATTGTCAGGTTAAATTTCACTAACAATATGCTCTTTTTTGTATACTAGATGGGCATACATATCCATTTACCTTAAATAAATGTAATACTAATGTATCTGAATATTTCCTTTAAGTACCTTTCTCATCCTTCTTTCTTTTTTATTCCATTCCACACATATGTACACAATCCTTTATCTTTATAGAATATCATAAAGGTTAAGACATTAGGAACTCCTCCTCCCCTCAGATATCCTAGCATCATTGCAGCAATGGAATTCTTATTATGACTATCATGGTTTATTAGGTTTCCTAAAATGTGGAAAAAACAGATTAGGTAATACTAGATTAGTAGCCTAGTATTACAGACAGGAAATAAAATTCAACTGCTGGATTTCTACACCTCTCATTTACAGCTTGATAAATTATTGCCATTATTAGTCAAGCAATAAGTCTTGACCTATAATTAAAAACAATAGGTTTCAGTTTTTGTGGGGGTTTTTTTGCATGATTACAAAATGATGTACAACCAGTGATATGATTATAGTTACTGAAGTGTACACACAGAGTTCTGATCGCTTTTTAGTGTAGAAAACATTGAAAACTTCCTTCTTTAATGGACTTTGATAAGGTATAATGAGACAAACATACTTTATCCCTCTAAAATTGTTAGATTTGGATTCCTTTCTGAAGGAAGTATAATATCTGTGTATCCTGATTTAGTGATGGTTTCATTTCTAATCAAATATTTATATCTTAATTTTTGCTGGCATCAAAAGAATCCATTCTTAAACAAACATTTAAACTGATTTCTGTGCACTGTATATGTTCAATGGCTTTAATTGAGCAGCTGATCTTCCCCTTGCAAATATTATAAAAATATCAGTATGGTAAAGAGAATTCCTTATCATTAGAAGAATGTGCTTATTATTCTGAATGTCTTCTGTAAAACCTTTTTTTGTTTGCTTTTAATGGTAGGGATCTAATTGCAGTACCTCTGAACTGCAGCTGCGGTATTCTAATGAAAACATATTAGTTAATAATATCACTGATTTAGAAACAGAACAAGTTTTATCCCTGCTTTGTGAATTTAGAACGTTAGCTTATCTTACTTGTTTAAACCCGTTTGGGGGAAGATACGGAGATGAAGCCTTTACTTATGTGTACATATGTTTGTCCACCCACAGGACTCTTGAGTTGTGGTTTTCTGTTAAAGTTCTTACACTCTAGGTTCAATTTGCACAGAAGTAGATTCTGCACAGTAAATAAAAAGTGTTAACTGTTCACTGATTCTTTTGGTTATGTTCTACAAATTATTTCTCAAATCACAAGCAAATTATCATTTCTATAATAGTTTCAGCGAAGTCTATCTTAGAGGAGTAAAGTATGCTGAATATCAAACTCCATAGGATTTTAGATCATTAGTCAAATATATCGAAGTAAAACTGTTTTCACCAAGTCATGACGATCTAATTGACATGGTATTGGACTGTAGAGAAGACGGAACCTGTAGGATCCAAGTTAGTTTTCCTTTGGAAAAAGTTATCTGTGAATGCTCAATTACATTCAAAGATATTAAAGTTAATCACAAAATGATTAGTAATATATAGTTAATAACTAATTAGAAGTAAGGCAGAATTTACTTTCAACTTTTTATTAATATCACCTCCTCTGTTTAACTCTTTTGATGTCACCATCTCTGTTTATTCATTTTTCAGTCTGAAATACACTAGGGTGGCTCTTTAAATTCTAGAACACATGATGGTATAAATGGATTGTAGAGTAAGAAGAGTAACTTTAGCTTGAAGGTTAAAACGAAATGCAGTTTTCCCCCTAGATTTTAAATTTTTTTTATATTTTCCCTTTAAATTAGTTCACTAACAAAATTTTAACATTTTAACAAAGTACAATAATATGAAAAAAAATCCTTGTTTTCTCTCTTCCTGCTCTGTTAAATATCACGTGTTAAATGGTCAGTGTTAACAAGCATCAGCACTAATATTGCATCTGTCTGCCTGTGTGTGCCTGTGTATGCTATTATATTAAGCTATTTTAGTTATTGTTTAATTCAAGTAACTTTTGCATAGCAGCAGAGGTCCTGAGTGGCTTGAAATCATCTCTATCTCAGGATAGTGATTTTACACACAGACCCATGGCAGGGAAGCAAAAATCAAATAACTCTTTTTCCTTTAAATATTTATTAAAATCACATGAAACTATATCAAATAAAACTATCACGGCAAATAATTTGGGAAGTTAAATCATCTGTTTTTCCTATTTCAGACTTGTATAAATTTAAAATAATCTTTAAGATAGCCACACTAAACGATTACAGTACATTTTAACACAACGATGTAGAATACGAGTAAATATACTTTGAATTGAATGTACGTCTTTTACTCTCTTTGAATAATCTCTTAATCTCTTTTAATGAAAATTTACGAGGTTTTTGTTTTAGGAGTTTTATTCCTCCTTGACAAAGTTGAGAAGACAGTTTCTTAAAGTAGATCATGTATGTTCCACTGAGGGACTGATAATTAATTTACATATAGTTTCCCTTTTAACTGATGGACGTAAACTTGATCCACGGATTTGCACCTCGAACTTCAAAAGGGGGATCGCTGCTGTAGATGTGATGGCCTAATTCCCCCAAATCCGGTTCAGGATCGGCTGTCGCAAACTGGACCGCATCATCTATTTCTTTCCTCACTTCGGCTTCAATTTCCTTTAATTCTTCAGCACTGGCCAGCTTGCTGTTTACCATTCTATCTGTGAGGAGCGTAATAGGATCACTCTTACTTCTCACCTCCTGGATTTCTTCGCGTTTGCGGTAACTGACGCCAGGGTCACTCGTGCTGTGTCCATGGTAACGGTAGGTTTGCAGCTCCATCACGAGGGGTCCCTTTCCAGATCTGCAGTAGTCAGCTGCGAACTTCGTGGCCTCCCGAACACACAGAACATCCATCCCATCTACCCTTAGCCCGGGGATGAAACCGCCCCTCTTGTAGTAATCGGTGCTGGCTGCTGCTCTCTCCACGGACGTCCCCATCCCGTAGAGGTTGTTCTCGCAGACGAAAACACAAGGCAGCTCCCACAAGGCTGCCATGTTGAAGGCTTCGGCTATCTGGCCCTGATTGGCAGCGCCATCGCCGTACAGGGTCAAGCAGATCTCGTCGCTTCCCTTGTATTTGCAGGCCAGAGCAATGCCAGCTCCCAGGGGGCCCTGTGCGCCCACGATGCCATTGCCCCCGTAGAAGTTCCCGGTGTACATGTGCATCGACCCGCCTTTCCCCTTGGCACAGCCTCCCCGGCGTCCCGTCAGCTCTGCCAGAATCGATCGGACAGAAAGTCCGCGAGTATAGCTGAGGCCATGGGCGCGGTAGGACGTGATGACGTGATCCGAGGGGTCGATCCCGGCCTCCAGGCCCACGCAGCAAGCTTCCTGGCCGTCACACAGGTGACAGAAACCACGAATAAACTTCTGTGTGTACAGCTGGTC
>RJWJ010042477.1:0-13025 GCA_004363605.1 Indri indri | reverse complement strand
TTTTCTTAATAAGCACCTGGATTCGGTTAGCTAGAATCTTGTTGAGAATTTTTGCATCTATATTCATAAGGGATATTGGTCTGTAGTTTTCCTTTTTTGTTGCATCCTTTCCTAGTTTTGGTATCAGGGTTATGCTGGCTTCATAAAATATGTTGGGGAGGAATCCATCCTTCTCAATGCTGTGGAATAATTTCTGCAGGATAGGCACCAGTTCTTCTTTGTAGGTGTGGTGAAATTCGGGTGTGAAACCATCTGGTCTGGGACTTTTCTTTTTTGGAATGTTTTTTATTGCTGTTTCAATTTCAGTCCTTGATATTGGTCTGTTCAAGAATTCTGTTTCTTCCTGGTTGAGCCTAGGGAGGCTGTGTGTTTCTAAAAATTTGTCCATTTCCTCCACATTTTCCAGTTTGTGTGCATAAAGGTTTTTGTAATATTCATAAGTTATTTTCTTAAGAGCACTAATTACCATCTGAAATTATCCTGTTTCATGTATCTATGTGCTTTTTATAATCCCTCCTTTACTCTAGAATATAAGCTCCTTGACAGCAGCAACTTTATCCTGTCTAGTTCACTGCTGTATTCCGAGTACCTAGCAGAATGCCTAAAACGTAGTATGCATGCAACATATATTTTTCAATACATGATTTACATAAATGACTGTAAATCTTAAGAGTAGGCCGGGTGCAGTGGCTCAAGCCTGTAATCCCAGCACTCTGAGAGGCCGAGGTGGGAGGTTTGCTTCAGCTGAGGAGTTCCATACCAGCCTGAGCAAGAGTGAGACCTTGTCTTTACTAAAAATAGAAAAATTGGCCAGGTGTGGTGGCGTGCACCTGCAGTCCCAGCTACTCAGGAAGCTGAGGAAAGGAGGATTGCTTGAGCCCAGGAGTTTGAGTTTGCAGTGAGCTATGATGATTCCACTGCACTGTTGCTAGGATGACAGAATGAGACTCTGTCTCAAAAAAAAAAAAAAAAAAACAAATCTCAAGAGCAGAAATAGTCCAAATTTAATACACAAGGGCCATAAAATGAAAAATACATTTTGAGGAGCAAAAAAATATTAAGTTACAACTTAAAGAATATTTATTTACATTATTTTTACTTGCTATAAATAAAATTATTTTTTGAAGTTTTAATTAATTTCTGCTTTTACTGTCCATTCTCATTCAACAAGTTTATTTAATATCTATCCTGTAGCAGTGACTACATTAGTCACTGAAGTTCAGGACTGAAAATACAGTCTTTGTCATTGCAGGAGTCACAGTTTCACTGGAGAAGGGGAATAAATAAATAAAAGATTACAGATGAGTGAGATAAAATTTTTTCTGGTAATACCAGGTGAAGTGTTATAAGACAAGAAAGGGGAGGGATGTGTAGGTCAGGTGTGTCAGGGATGGCTTCCTAGATAAGGTGGCATTTTAGCTGCATCAGGAAGGCAAGTGGGAGGGATGCAGGTGAGGATATGGAAGTAGAAAGACATCCCATCCAAAACATTAGCTGTAAAATTTGGGCAGCGAGTGAAAGATTAACTTGAAGTGGGAATGGCAAGAAGAGAGGAAAGAGATGGAATCTGGGACATAGAGAGCACTGCATGCTCTGATTATACTGAGGATTATGGTGTGTCCCTGAGGATTTTAAATAGGGAGTGACATATATTTTTCATTGGCTCATTCATCCAAAAAGTAGTTTGTTGTTTTTTTAGAATTTTCTTTCTTCTATTTTATTATTCTATCAAAATAAACCATAACTCACTGCTAAAAAAGTGGTTATTAAATTAAGGATGTGCTTTATACTGATCACTGTAAAAGGTGCTGAATATACACAGACAAAAAATATTTAGTCCCGACAGTTGAGAGACTTACAGACTTAGAAAAATTTAACACAGTAAATTGTTAGTTGAATAAAAGAGCATAGTGAAACAGAGTTGAGACACAAAAGAGGATAGTCCTAAAAACATTTGTATTTTAGAAATATCATCCTGAGAATACTTCCAAACTCATTTTGTGAGTCTATCATCATCTTGATACAAAAGTAAGATGAGGAACATTGTAAGAAAATGAAATTACAAGCCAATATCCCTGATAAAGTTAGATAGGAAAATCCTCAATAAAATGCTGTCAAACTAAATGCAACAGCACATTAAAAAGATCATATATCATAATCAAGTGGGATTTATCCTCAAGATGGAAGGGTGGCTCAACATATGGAAATCAATAAGTGTGATACAGCACACTAACAGAATGAAGGGCAAAAACCATATGATCATCTCAACAGATGCACAAAAGGTGTTTGACAAAATTCAACATCCTTTTATGATAAAAGCTCTCAACAAATTAGGTATGAAGGAATGTACCTCAACCTAATAAAGGACATAGATGAAATACCCATAACTAGCACCATGCTCAACAGTGAAAAACTGAAAGTTTTTCCTCTAAGGTCAAGAACAAGACAAAGGTGCCCACTTTCACCACTTCTATTTAACATATTACTAGACTAGTCAGAGCAATTAGATAAGAAAAACGAATAAAAGGCATTTAAATTAGAAAGGAAGAAGTAAAACTGTTTCTGTTTACAGATGATATGACCTTATATGTAGAAAACCTTAAAGACTCTACCAAAAACTATTGCGACTGATGAATGAATTCAGTAGAGTTGGAGGATACAAAACTAACACATAAAAATCAGTAGTGTTAGTATACAATAACAACAAACTATGCAAAAAAGAATTAAGAAAACAATCCCATTTACATTAGCATCAATAAGAATAAAATACCAATGGATAAATTTAAGCAAGGAGATGAAAGATCTCCACACTGAAAACTATAAAATACTGATGAAAGAAAAAAATTGTAGAATACACAAATGGAAATATACCCCATGTACATGGATTAGAAGACTTAGTATTGTGAAAATGTTTATACTTACCAAAGTGATTTAAAATGCAATGTAATCCCTATCCAAATCTTGATAGCCTTTTATTTATAGAAATAGAAAAAACAATTTTAAATACCTCAAAGAGCTACAAGTAGAACTACCATTTGATCCAGCAATCCTGTTACTGGGCATCTACCCAAAGGAACAAAAGACATTCTATAAAAAAGGCATCTGCACTCGAATGTTTATAACAACACAATTCACAATTGCAAAGATGTGGAAACAGCCCAAGTGCCCTTCAATACATGAGTGGATTAATGAAATGTGGTATATGTACACCATGGAGTTCTACTCAGCCACAAAAAGCAATGGTGCTCTAGCACCTCTTGTATTATCCTGGATAGAGCTGGAGCCCATTCTACTAAATGAAGTTATCACAAGAATGGAAAAACAAGCACCGCATGTACTCACCATCAAATTGATATTAAGTGATCAACACTTAAGTGCACATATAGTAGTAACGTTCATCAGGTGTCGGGCAGGTGGGAGGAGGGAGGAGGGGATGGGTATATTCACACCTAATGGGTGGGGTGTGCACTGTCTGGGGGATGGACAGGCTTGAAGCTCTGACTTGGGTGGGGCAGAGGCAATATATGTAACCTAAACATTTGTACCCCTGCAATATGCTGAAATTAAAAAAAGAAAATTGTCTTTTAAAAAAAAAAAATTCAGATGGAACCACAAAAGATCATGAATAGTCAAACTGATCTTGAAAAATAGCAAAACTTCAGTTGCTGATTTTAAATTATGTTACAAAGCTATAATAATCAAAACTATGGCAGCGGCACAAAGACATACATATAGACCAATGGAATAGAATAAAGAGCCCCAAATAAATTGATGCATATGCAATTCACTAATTTTTTATGAAAATGCCACAAATACTCAATGAGAAAAGGATTCTGCTTAATAAATTTTGCCGGGAAAACCAACTATCCATAAGCAGAAAAACTAAATCAAATCTTTAATTTACATCAAAATATATAAGAACCTCATACAACTCCATAGTGAAAAAACAAATACCCGGTTAAAAATGGGCAAAAGACCTTAATAGACATTTTTCCAAAGAAGCCGTACAACATACAAATGAGCAATGAGTATATGAAAAGATGCTCAACATCACTAGTCAGCAGCAAAATGAAAATCAAAACCACAGTGAGATATCCCCTCACACCTGTTAGCAATTATAAAGTATAATTTTGTAAAAATTATAAACACATCAAAAGATAACAAGTGCTGGAAACGATGTGGAGAAAAGGGACCTTATACACTGTTGGTGGGAACGTGAATTGGTACAACTATTGTGGAAAACACTATGGAGGTTTCTCAAAAAATTAAAATAAAACTTCATATGATCCAGCAATAACACTTCTGACTGTATATTAAAAATATATATATATATAATCACTGTCTTGGAGATATTTTCACTCCCAGGTTTATTGCAGCATTATTCACAGTAGCTGAGATATGGACACAAATTCTTTGTCAATAGATGATGTACATATATAAACAAATACTATACAGCAATGAGAATGACCAAATTATAGCTATACCCAAAATATTGATAAATTTCATGAAAATAATATGGAGAAAAATACAGACACAAAAGAGTAACATGATTCCATTTATACAATGTTTGAAACAGACAAGATTAATGTACAGTGTTAGAATTGAGGGTAGTGGTCATGTTTGGGGTAATGCCTGAAAAGTGCATTAGTGGGACTTCTAGGTGCTGGTAATAATCTATATTTTAATGTTCTAGTTACGTGGTTTATTCACTATGTTGTGGAAATTCCTCCAGATGCATATAATAATCTGGGCCCTTTATTTTAATTTTAATTTTTAAAGAATTAAAGCACACACACAATAAAATGCTACTACCCACCTAGAAAAAAAGAAAGAATCAAATCACAAAAGGCTGACGAAATATTAAAGAATTAATTTAATGCCCTTGCCTGACGTTCATATTTATTAGTTTGACTTAGTTTCAAAAACCACAGAAGGCAGAAACTATAGATATTTCTGCAAGGGAGGGTTTTAACTCCTCTTACTCTAATTAATTTAATTAATTGAATTGAATGTCAAATGGAATTTAAAGTAATAACCCAGAAATCTGAGACTTACTTAGAGAAATATCCTCATCATCTGATAAAGAAAAAGTAAAATGGATATCTAAATTTCCATTCCTCATAGAGTTTTTAAAGTGGTTGCTTTGGACACAGAGCTTAAGAAATCACTGTAACATGCAAATAACATGACCAAAGTCTGTGAAGACTGTAATTGCTATATCTTTGCCTGTATTTTATTCCAGTAGTTGAAGGGATGAATACTTGAGATTGTGTTTATATTTTACTAATACCTACAACCACTTTAACTGTCACATCCATTGTTTTTTTTAATTTTTCCCTCTTTCTTAATGAAATTCTATGAGCTGATCTTTATTATTCTCCACCTCCTACCACAAGACTGCCAGTAACCTGAGATAATAAACTGAATATTTAGTAAGAATTGATGCTTCTGTGCAGAGATGGCCCATAAACCTATGATCTGAAATTTAGCGGGAAATGGCCTTTAGTGACACCACAGTTGTCTTAAACTGAAATTATTAAAACTTTATTTGCATAATTAAAAAAAAGAAATATCACCCTGAGAGCAAAGTGGAGAATGATGTGGAAACAATGATGATGCTATTCTGGAGATCTGGGATTGAACTAAGGGAGGAATTGTGAGCATGGTGAGAAAAGGTTCCTAAGACTGAAGCCAGTTTGACGTGGGACGACCAGCTCATCCAGTTTTGTCCCAGGAGGTATACATACACTGTCATGCCTATGTGCGTGTCTTTCTATTATGTTTATTTCTGAACGAGAGATTCTCCAAAATGACATTTCTGGGTTTGAGAGTCTTTATTTTGAACTTTAATAGATTTTTTTTCAGATTACTTTCCAATAAGTTTGTATCAGTGAATGCTCTCATGAGCAATGCATGAATAAAGTGACAATTTCTGTTTTTTTCTTTATTGGTACAAATGTATAGGGTACATGTGCAATTTTGTTACATGTATAGATTGTATGGTGGTCAAGGCCAAACTTTTAAGGTATCCGCCACCCAAATAACACACATTGTACCGTGAACTAGTTTCTCATCATTCATCTCCCTCCCTTCTCCCACCCTTGTGAATCACCGTCAATTATTCTGCATTCTATGTGCACACACATTATTTACCTTTTACTCATGACTGAGAACAAGTGGTATTTGACTTTCTGCTTCTGAGTTATTTCACTTAAGATAATGATCTTTGGTTCTATCCAAGTTGCTACAAAATACGTGATTTCATTCTTTTTTATGGCTGTATAGTATTCCATATTGTAAATATGCCATGTTTTCTTTATCCATTCCCTCATTGGTAGACACTTAGGTTGATTCTATATCTTTGCAATTGGGAATAGTGCTGCCATAAAACATAATGAGTGCAGGTATCTTTTTGATTTATTGACTTCTTTTCCTTTGGGTAGATATCCAGTAGTGGAACTGCTGGATCAAGTGATCTACTTTTAGTTCTTTGAGAAATCTCCATACTGTTTTCTATAGAGACTATACTAACTTATATTCCCACTAACTGTGTATAACTGTGTATATTCTCTGTAGTCTCACCAACACTTGTTACATTTTGTCTTTTTAATGATAGCCATTCTGACTGGGGTAATATAATATCTCATTGTGGTTTTAATTTGCATTTCTCTGTTGATTAATGATGTTGAACATTTTTTCAAATACCTGTTGGCCATTTGCATGTCTTCTTTTTTTTAATTTTTTAATTTTTTGGTCTCATTTATTTCTTTTCATTAAGATATTAGTCACATATCATAAACTTTACCTTTTAAAAGTATATTAATACAATAAAGTTATTTTTCATATTTTAATTTTTTTACTTTTAATTATGGGTACATAATAGTTGCACATATTTTATGGTATATGTCATGTTTTGATACAGATATACAATGTGTAATAATCAAATCAGGATATTTGGGCATCTATCATTTCAAGTATTCATTATTTCTTTTAGTTATGAATATTCCAATTCCACTCTTCTAGTTATTTTAAAGTATACCAAAACTTATTGTTGCCTATAGTCACTTTATTGTGCTACCAAATATTGTTCTTTATATCTAATTATCTATCTATATTTTTCTACCCATTTTATTCTCCCTCCCCTTTACCCTTTCCATCCTCTAGTAACCATCATTTTACTCTCTGTCTCCATGAGACCAATTGCTTTAATATTTAGCTCCTACACGTGAGTGCGAATGTGCAAGATTTATCTTCCTGTGCTTGGCTTATTTCACTTACCATAATGTTCTCCAGTTCCATCCATGTTCTTGCACATGACAGGATTTCATTTTTTATGGCTGAATAATATTCCATTGTGTCTATGTACAACATTTATCTATTTATCTGTTGATGGACACTTAGGTTGATTTCAAATCTTGGCTGTTTTAATTAGTGCTGCAATACAGAGGAGAGTGCAGATATCTTTTCAATATACTGAATTCCCTTCCTTTGGATATATACCTAGCAGTGGGATTGCTGGGTCATATGGTAATGTTAGCATTTCAAGGAATCTCCATACTGTTCTCCATATTGGTTGCACTAATTTACATTCCCACCCACAGTGTATGAGAGTTCCCCTTTCTCCACATACTCAACAGGTATTTGCTCTTGCCTGCCTTTTTGATAAAAGCCATTAAACGGGATAAGAGGATATCTCATTGTAGTTTCGATTTGCATTTATCTGATGACCGATGACATTGAACATTTTTCATATACCTCTTGGCCATTTGTATGTCTTCTTTTGAGGAACGTCTATTCAGAACTTTTGCCCATTTTTAAATAAAATTATTTGATTTTTTCCTATTGAGTTGTTTGAGCTCCTTATATACTCTATTAATAACTATTAATCCCTTGTCAGATGGGTCGTTTTGCATGTCTTCCTTTGAAAAGTATCTATTTATGGCCTTTGTCAACTTTTTAATTGAATCTTTTGGGGATTTTTGTTGAGTTTTTTGAGTTCTGTGTATATTCTGGATACTAGTTCCCTGTCAGATGAATAGTTTACAAATATTGTCTCCCATTCTACAGGTTATCTGCTAATTCTGTTAATTATTTCTTCTGCTATAAATAAACTTTTTAGTTTAATTCAGTCTTATTTGTCTATTTTTATTTCAGTTGTCCACGCTTTTGAGGTTTTAGTCATAAATTCTTTGCCCAGACCAATGTCTAGAAGAGTTTTCCCTGGGTTTTCTTCCAGTATTTTTAAACTTTTGGGTCTTATGTTTAAGTCTTTAATCCCTCTTGAGTAGATTTTTGTATATGGTAAGAGATAAGGGTCCAGTTTTATTCTTCTGCATATACCAATCCAATTTTCCCAGCACCATTTATTAAAGAAGGTATACTTTCCTCTATGTTTGTTCTTGTCACCTTTGTTACAGATCAATTGGCTGTAAATATGTAGCTTTATTTCTGGGTTTTCTATTCTGTTCCATTGACCTAGGTGTTTATTATTATACCAGTACCATATTGTTTTGGTTACTACTGCTTTGTAATATAATTTGAAGTCAGGTCATGTGATGTTTTCAGCTTTATCCCCTTTGCTTAGGATTCCTTTGGCTATTTGGGCTCCTTTTTGGTTCCATGTAAATTTTAGAGTTTTTTTTCTAATTCTGTGAAAAATGACATTGATGTTTTGATAGGGATTACATTGAATCTGTAGGTTGTTTTGGGCAGTATGGTCATTTTAACAATAGTAATTCTTCTGATCTATGAGCATGGGATATTTTTCCATTTGTTTCATCTACAATTTCTCTTATCAATGTTTTGTATGTTTCCTTATAAAGATCTTTTTCCTCCTTAGTTAAATTTATTGCCAGGTATTTTATATTTTTTAGCTATTGTAAATGAGATTGACTTCTTGATTTCTTTCTCAACTAGATTGTCATTGGTGTATAGAAATGCTATTGATTTTCGTACATAGATTTTACTAAATTCATTCATCAAATCTAAGAATTTTTTTGGTGGAGTTTTTAGGGTTTTTATGTATGAGATGATATCATCAACAAACTGGGGTAATTTGACTTCCTCTTTTCCAAATTGGATGCCTTTTATTTTTTTCTCTTGGCTGATTCCTCTGGCTGGGATGTCCAGTACTGTGTTGAATAGGAGTTGTAAAAGTGGGCATCCTTATCTTGTTCCAGTTCTTAGAGGAATGGCTTTCAATTTTTCCCCATCAAGTATGATGTTAACTATGGGGTTTTCACATATGGCCTTTATTATTTTGAGATTTTTCATCTATGACTAAGTTATTGAGGATTTTTATCATGATGTGATGCTGTATTTTATCAAATGCTTTTTCTGTATCGGTTGAGATGATCATAAAGGTTTTTGTCCTTAATTCTTTTTATGTGATGTATCATATTTGTTGATTTGTGTATGTTGAACCATCTTTGCATCTCTGGTGTAAAATCCACTTAATCATTATGTATTGCCTTTTTGATGTTTTGTTTGACTTGTTTTGCTAGTATTTTATTGAGGATTTTTGTGTTTAAGTTTATTAAGAATATTGGCCTGTAATTTCTTTTTTTGCTTCATCATTATCTGGTTTTGGTGTCAGGATGATACTGGCCTCATGGAATGAGTAAAGGAAGAATTCTCTTCTCAAGTTTTTGGAACAGTTTCAGAAGGATTGTTACTAGTTCTTCTTTGTATGGTTGGTAGAATTTGCTGTGAATCTATTAGGTCCTGGGCTTTGCTTTGTTGGAAGACGTTTTGTTACTGATTCAATCTCACTGCTCCTTATTGGTGTGTTCAGGTTTCCTTTTTCTACCTGGACCAACCTTGGGAGGTTGTATGTTTCCAAGAATTTATCCATTTCCTCTAGGTTTTCAAGTTTATGAAAATACAGTTGTTCATCATAATCTCTGGTGATCTTTTGCATTTCTGTGGTGTCAGTTGTGATGTCTCCTTTTTCAATTCTGATTTTGTTTATTTGGATCTTCTCTCTTTTCTTGGTTAGTATAGCTAACAGTTTATCAATTTTTTTATCTTTTCAAAGACACAAACTTTTTATTTTCTCGATCTTTTTTATTGTTTTTTAGCTTCTGTGTCATTTAGTACTACTCTCATCTTTGTTATTTCTTTTCTTCTGCTAATTTTGGGTTTGTTCCTTCTTTTCTAATTAATTGAGGTGTGTTGTTAGATTGTTGATTTGTAATCTTTCTACTTTTTTGATGTAGGCATTTAATGCAATAAATTGTCCTCTTAGCACTTTTGCTATGTCCCAAGGGATAGTATGTTGTGTTGACATTGTCATTTGTTTCAAAAATTATTTTCATCTTATTTTCTTCATTGACCCAGTGGTTGCTCAGGAGCAGGCTGTTTAATTTCCATGTATTTGTGTAGTTTTTGAAGTTCTTTTTTATATTTATTTCTAGTTTTGTTCCACTCTGATCTAAGAAGATACTTGATATAATTATGATTTTTCAAACTTGTTGAGACTTGTTTTGTGGCCTAATATATGGTTTCTGCTGAGAAGTCCAATGTTAGCCTGATGGAGTTGTTTTAAATAGGTGATTAGATGCTTTTCTCTTGTTGATTTTAGAATTCACTCTTCCATGTTGACTTTAAACAGTTGAATTATAATGTGCTTTGGCAAAATCCTTTTGCACTGTATTTTCCTGAATATTGCTGAGCCTCTTGTATATGGATATCTAAATCTCTTGCTAGACTTGGGAATTTTTCATCTATAATTTCATTAAATCAGTTACTAAACCTTTTGATCTCTCTTCACCCTTGGGAATATTGATACTTTGGAAATTTGGTCACTTTATGTAGTGCCAAACATCTTCTATGCTTTGCTCATTCTCTTTCCTTTATTTTTGTCTGACTGGATCATTTCAAAAGACCTGTCTTCAACTTTCTAAAATTCTTTTTTGTGCTTGATCTAGTCTATTGTTGAACCTTTCAAATGTACTTTGTACTTCCTTCGATGAATTTTTCAATTCCAGAATTTCTGGGTTTTTTTTTAAAGATATCTATTTCCTTGGTAAATTTCTCACTGATATCTTGAAATGATTTTCTAAGTTCTTTGTATTTGTTTACATATTTCTATTCCACCACATTGAGCTTCTTTAAAATCAATATTTGGAATTCTTTATCTGGGATTTCAAGGATTTATTTTGGGTTCAGATCTATTGCTGGAGAATTATTTTGTTCCTTTGGGAGTGTCATATTATCTTGTTTTTTCATGTTTCCTATGTCTTTATATTGGTTTCTGTGCATGTGGTATAACTGTCGCTTCTTCTTATTTTTGAATTTAATTTTGCTGTGAGGGTGGGTGGAATTTTTCCTGAAGATGTGACTATGACGTTGGTTGGGTAGGGTGCTTTCGCTTGACTTCTTAGTGCATGCAGTAGTGAAGATTCTATATGATTTCTTGGTCTATAAATATTGTTATTCTATCTGTGATTTCCTTGATATGTTAAGATGTGGTTTTTGGTGGAGCCTGCAGTGAAGTTGTGCTGAGGCCTGGATTGTCAGACTGACATACCTTCAGGTTTCAGTGGTAGCCACGGTCAGCTAAGTTTGTCTATCTTTGTGCCCTCGGGAATTCTATACTGGCACTTATGTTGGTAGTTTCAGGCAGGCCAATTCTTGGGCCCCTGGATGGCCTTCTCAGGTGTCAGTTGTAGTAGTGGTATACTGGGTGAGTGAGTAGACCCTTGAGCTCCTGAGTAGTGATGTGGCAGGAGTGAAGGCTAAGCAGTAGTGGTGAGATGCTATTCTGGGTCTCAGGCACTCTGCACTTGTGTCGGCAGTGGTTACAATGGACTGTGTGTGCCGTTCTCCAGGCCAGTCAATGGCACTTGTAGGTAGGAGCCAGTTTAGGTGGTATTGGTAGGGTGTTCATGACCAATCTAAGTCCCCTGGGAGGAGTACTTGGGTGTCCCAGCTAGTTAATTAACTTGTGGAATCCCCAGGACCCTGAATCCCACACTCTGTCTCAGGTGGAGGCAAAGCCAAGCAGAGCTGGACTGAGCAAGCTTGCACTCAGGCCTCCCAATGGTGAGTGCCTGTATTAGCTGTGGTGAGTAGGGGCGAGGTAATCCTTCAGGCCCTAGCGAAATGCTTGGGTGAGGGCTGACTGATGCCATGCTGAGATCCTGCCTCTGGGAGTGTAGGGCTTGTCCCAGCTGCCGCAGCCTCTTCCAACAGGTTGAGGTACTTGCATCCCTCTCATTCCTCAGAGCCAGCAGGGCTTGCTCCACCATCCCAGCTTTCACTGCCAACCCTGCTGTTCCAGCTGACCCAGGACTTCACGCCTAGCCCACAAATCAGCCCTGGGCCATAGCAACCCACTCCCAGCTCAAGAGCAAGACTCCATGGCAACTCTTGTCCTGTTCAGGTCTCGGGGTGGTGCCCATTTCCAGTGCTGGTGGCTGCAATGCACTCCGCTCACTTCTCAGTCTTGGTTGCAGGAGCCCACACCCTGTTCATGCCCCAGTTTCACAAGTAGCAGCCTGAGTTCCCTAATTACTAGTACTGGTGCCAGTGGTTCCCAGGTCCATGAATAGTCTGTTAAAAGCTGGGAATGAGAATGGCACTCTACTATAGCTGCTTAGGTTTCAGGAAGGGTGTGAGACCCAGAGCACGTTCCAACCTTGAAGCAGTTCATTCTCACAGTCACCTGACCACTCCATAAGTTTGACTCAGGGTTTGGGAGGGTCAAGGTGCTCTCCCTGGGCCTAGATTGTATTATTCCCCTGTGGGAAAGTGGACCACAGAAAGGCTCTCACTCATTCTCTTCTGTATTAGGGAGTCACTCCCAATTCCGAGCTGGTCTTGGCCATACAGGCTGCCTGTTTTCCTATTCCCTCTTAGTTTTTGGAGTTTTCTGTTGCACTCCCATGTTCCCACTTGGATAATGTATTCAAAGTGTGATTGTCTACACACACTACTATTTTAGTTTCTCTAAATGGATGAGGCATACTTGAAATACTTCTAATCAGCCATCTTGAAAAAACAAAACCTGACAATTTCTTTTG
>RJWJ010042476.1:0-12991 GCA_004363605.1 Indri indri | reverse complement strand
GCCAGGATTGAAACCTGGGTCTCTCTGACTCCAGAGTGAGTTCCCATCCTCTGAAGCTCTACAAACTGCCCACCTGGACGTTTTGTTTTTTCCAAATCCCTTTGGTCCTATAAAATAGTATTGGGTAAAACAGAGAAAGGAAGAACTGTATCTATAGCAGTGGCATTCAAACTAGAATGTCTGAATAACAAAACTCAAGCGAGATGTAAGTTTATTCATCAGGGACCTAGAAAAAATATTAGCATGTCTATTTGTGTCTTAGTGTCCTCCTTTGAAAATATCTATATACACAGTTGTCCCGCCTTATCTGTGGCTTCGCTTTTCGGGTGTGATTTACCCATGGACAGCCATGCTCCAAAAACTGGTGAGTACAGTACAATAAGATAGTTCCCGAGAAAGAGAGAGGGCACACATTCATGTAAGTTTTATTACAGTATATTATTATAATTGTTCTATTTTATTATTAGTTATTGTGAATAACTCTCTTACTATGCTTAATTTATAAATTAAACTTTATTAAAGATTTGTAAGTATAGGAAAAAACATAGTGTACATAGGGCTAAGTACTATCCATGGTTTCAGGTATTTACTGGGGGTCTTGGAATGTATCCCGCTTGGATAGGGGAGGACTACTGTATATGAGTTTTATAATGTAAACATCACATTAGTATAATAATTTATAAATGTACATTTTTGAAGGGGTCGTTCTCAAACAGATAGGATCAAAAATATTCTGTCTTGAGATGTAGAATTGTATGATCTGAGAGTTGGGGAAAATATTTAGAGAACATCTAATTCAACTTCCTGCTTCCTGCCCACTCTGGCGGGGTTTTAGGACTAACCTCCAACCTCTGGTCTTCTCTTAAGCAGTCTGAGTTTGCAGCTTTTCAAGGAGTTTTCTTTGGTGCTATTTCACAGCCATGGAGACTCAGCCACTTCTTTCTGAACTCAGACTCATATCTGTGTATCCCGCTCCTGAGCCGGCTGACGTAGTAAACACAGAGTGTGGACAAGGTGGTGGACACAGACTTTCACGTAAATGGTGCCCAAGACTGTTCAATCTGCTGGCCCAGCACGCATTCTTGGTGACGCCAGCAGAAAATAATCCAGAGACGTCAGAGACTGATACATACCCTGAACATAGAAGTCCTTCCGGGAGCCAAGGCTTATTTTCTCAAGCCTGGTAACCTAGTGCACTTACTTGGAGCTCTTCTCCAAGTTTCTCTCTTCTGACCTCAGCCCCTTCCCATGAGTTTTTCTTCTTGTGCTTTTTGGTGCTGTGAATCGCAGAAGTCTTCAATCGGCACAACGGAGCTGAAACTGCTCTAGAAGACAGCTGTCACGATCCTGACAGACAGCTGGTGAGAGGCAGCCCGACGACGTGAGTGAGGGACTCGGTGCTGACGTGGAGGTCGGGGAGGCAGCCACTGGAACCCCGCACAGGCAGGCGCTGTGACCGACAGAAACGGACGGGTGCTCTCGGAGCACAGGCAGTGCTGGGGAAATCTCTCAGTGCCAGCTGGCTCCTGCATGAATGCTTCTCTAGACAGGCCAAGCTTTGTCACTTAGGAGGGCGTATGCTGCCTCCAAGCACATTTCCAAATTACTGACACCCGGCGGATTTTATTCACCATTGAGCCCTGGCCCCAAAGAGAGCTGCCAAACGTCCTGGGCCATCCATTCACTCAGTAGTTGTAATTGTGACAGTCACCGCCAACAAGGGCTCTACTGACTCCCCTGTTGCAGCTCTATGTCGGATCTGTTTCAGGTAAGAGCACAGACTTTTGGGACGAGGCTTACCAGAGTTCAAGCTCTGCTTTGCCAACTACGAAACAGCTACCATTTGAAAGCTGCTGAGTCTCCGCTGGTCCCCCTTTCCAAGTCTGCAGAAGAGGCTATTGCTGTTCCCTCGAAGGGACATTGCGCAGATAAAGTGAGGTGGGATAGGTGTTGCAGATGCTACTCCCTACCACTGTAGTGATCCCGCATCAGGTCGCCTGCGGGCTTTCTTTTGAGATGAGAGATTGCTCTGCCCCCATGCAGTGCTGGCCAGGAGTCTGAGAATTGAAGACCTTTCTGATCCCAAAAGAGCGTATAAACATCTTAGCTCCTTGCCTCTAGGGTTCGATCGGGCTGAGCACATATTCCACACTGGGCCCAGCACTGCCCAGGGGGACTAAGTTCCACACACCAGTGGTGACATCTTACCTGGCCATGTGCCTTGCACTGGCTACCTTCCCTTCCCTCTCTCAGTCCACACTCCCCTACTTGTGTGCCCCAGAATCACCTCCCAAATAAACTACGGGAATCCTTCTGTCAGGTTTGCTCCTGAGGAGACCCCAACTAAGACAAGACGCGTTGCTCTAGATACAGTTTGACACAGAGCGGATGATGAAGGGGGAGGAAGGGGAGCTGACAGCTACAGTGGGAAATTCTTGAGCAGGTTGTAAGCCGTATCTCTAGCCCCCTGCAATTCGTCTTACACCCTCCCTCCTCACAATACCAGAGTCAAGAAATCCTAACTCCTAAGGGAATTTCTTGTATGGCCTGGGTAGATGCTGCTGTAAGAATATGAACCTGGCCAAGTCACTTAGCCAGTGGGAATTCATCAGTTGTTTATAATGGGCCCAACACTGAGCCGGCCTCTGTAGAAGACATTAATATCCTAAGGCATGGCCCTGCCCTCAAGTTGGAGAGACAGGACATACAGAACAAGGAGCAATAAATTTCTAGCCCATGCCATTTTAATAGCAGTGGTGCTTTGCAACACTCAGCCGCACGTACTGACGCCTGCTGGTGTCCTGCCCACATTCCCTTGACTGGAAGGGGCCCTGCGTACCCTCCGGAATGTTGCTGGATAACTCGCAGTGGTCTCTCCAGAGAATCGCCCTTGGCCAAAGCTTCATCTGGGCCACTATTGCCCCCGACACCAGCCCCTCTTCCAGACCATATCGCAGCGAGACAAAATGGGACCCAGTCTGCAGTGTGACTTGTGCTGCAGAGCATTCCCTCAGGCTCAGCCTGAAGCCTGCCTCTAGCTGGGGCCACATCCCTGCTGGGGATCCCGCCATTGTCCTGGCCTGCTCCCTGAGAGCGACAGCGGCTCCCCAGGGAAGCCACCGTCTCAGGCTGGGCTTCAAGGCCAGCGGGCCTAACACACTCCACATCAGAATCCTCTGCGGAGTTTTGTAAAAGTCCCTACACCTGAACTGAACCATCTAGACTCACTGAACTAGAAACTACAGATCTTCAGGGATGGGGACCACACAGTTGTATGTTTTAAAGCCTAGTAAGTATTTCTAATGTTCCAGTTTATCTCTCAACTTTTCATTTTGAAAGCTCCAAACTTATGGAAATAATGAAAGTATAATACAATGATGAACACCTACATACGCTTCACTAGATGGACCGATTATTAACATTTTGCCCCCTTTTATTCTCTCTCTTTCTCCCAAATCAAAAATAATTTGCAAGTAAATTGTAGACATCATGATACTTTATCCTTAAATACTTCAGAATGTAATATGCATGAATAAAGACATTCTCTTACCTAACCCCAGTACCATAATCACCCCAAAGGAAATTAATACTAATTAATTACTATCACAAAAGTATACAGTCCATACTTAAGATACACCCTCCTTTTTAGTCCAAGGGTTGAGATTTTCTCAACTATAGATACAATAGAAGTTTAGAGAAGGGAAAAATCTGTATGAGTTAAATAGAAAGGAGAAGTCTTCGAGGAGGAAAGAGCGTTGGAAGGGTTGACATTAGAGAGGGGGAGAAGGAAGGAATGCTAAATAGAGGCAGGTGAGCCGCTATGCAAACACACAGGCGCGGGACCACCGCAGCCCTTTGTGAAGGTGTAACCGAGCAGGCGGGGCTGACTGGGGCAGCGTGGACGTGGCCAGACAGACCACATGGAATCAGACCACAGAGAGGTTGTTAATTTAAGCAATCAAACGTGACCATACACTAAGAAAATTTAAATGTAATGCGACTAACAAGAGTCTCATCAGATTTTTGGAACACGTTCAGGTGAACACTAGGCAGAACCACGTTAAAGGGTTTTGTGTCATAATTAGGCTGGGGAATTAATCACTGATTGAAACCCATTTATTCATATATTTATTCTGAAAACATTTTCTGAATACATAGTAAGTGCCATGTACCAATCTAAATATAGGAAACAAAGCACTGAAAAAAAATTGACAAGGTCCCTGGTTTCACGAATCATGTGTGTGTGTGTGTCTGTTGAGTTAGGGGTGATATAGTTCAGACAATTGTCACCTCCAAATCTCATGTTGAAATTTGATCCCCAAGGGGGGAAGTGGTAGTTTCTGAGTCTTGGGGGCAGATCCCTCATGAATGGCTTGGTGGGCTCCCCGCAGTAATGTGTGAGTTCTCGCTTTACTGGGTCACTCGAGAGCTGGTTGTTGAGAAGAGGTGGGCATCCCCTCCTCGATCTCTTGCTCTCCCCCTTGTGTGTGACACGCCAGCTCCCCCGCACATTCTACCATGAGTGGAGGCTTCCGGCGGCCCTTATCAGAAGCAAATGTTGACGCCACAGTTCCAGTACAGTGTGCAGAAGAACTGTGAGCCAAATAAACCTCTTTTCTTTGTAAATTACCCCACCTCCATTATTCCTTCATAGCAACTAAAATGGACTAAGGTGGGGGGCAGTGGCAGGGATCATTCAATAGCTAAATAAATGAACAAGAAAAGATGCAATTGCTGGTGACACAATTAAGACGAAAATGAAAGAAACATATTTAATAGTGACTGGGCTCACTTTAGAGGAAAAACAGCATTTAAAGCACTGCTCTACTGGAGACAGCTACCAGCTCAGAAGAAAGGATTGTTAACATTTACACAAGTTTGTGAGCTGATTGATATCACTCCAGTAATTTTAAATAGGCCACGGTAGGGTATTTACACAAAGTAGTAAAGGCTGTAAGCCACGGCTTCCTTTTTCCAGAGAGCTGGTTGTTAAACACTTACCAACACAGCACTGTATTCACACTGAAACCTCACTGACAGGGAGTCCGAAATATGAAAACCCAGACAGGACATTCCAGGCAGCTAGTGCCTTGCCCTACAATATACAATAAAATTGACATGTCTGAGGGACACAGAGAGGGATGGAGTGTGGTGACACAAGGGAAGGGACCCAGGATGAGGATGAGGATGGAGATTGGTAGCTGCTGGGTCAGTTAGAACCAGGTAGACCTGGTGTCAGGCACTGGGGCTTTCATTTTGAAAGTGGTGGGAAGTCACTGGAGGTTCTTAAGCACAAGAGTAGCATAATTAGAATTATATTTTTAAAAGATTACTTCGTTGTTAGAGAATGGATTGGGAAAAGGGAAGAATATGAGAAAAGAGCTCAGCTAACAGTATAGTGCTCATAAAGCAATGGATGAACAAAATTATCTGTTGCAGCATTATATAATGGCAACATATTGGAAACAGCCTAAATGTCCATCAAGAGGAGAGAAAGTAAATTAATAATGGTATATTCATGTAATGGGACTGCCCAATAGTTATTTAAAAAAAAATAAAGACACTTTTTGCTTACTGTCAACAAAAAAACAGTGAGGACATAAATTACACTTGTTTGTGTCTGCATGTATATATTGCAAAATATCTGCAACGAATTATAAGAAACTAATAGAGCAAACCATATTCAACTGCCATTTGCGAAATTAAAAAATGATTGAAAATTGGCAATTGCATACGATTTGGCCTAAAAGTTGCTATTTTAAAATGTAATTTCTTTTTTACCAGAGAGAGAATAGATGTGGTGCAGTATTGTGAAGTTCATTTTTTACTGCATGTCCTTTAATGCTTTATGAAGCCATGAGAAAAGTTCTTTTATTAACCACTTTAAAATTAAATAGCTATAGACAGGTAGGTAGGTAGATGATAGATAGATAGACAGATAGGTAGGTAGAGATAAAAGAGCAAGAAAGAGATGAAAAGCTGTTGCAGAAATCCAAGTAAAAGTTTATGGTAGCTGAAGACTAGAGCAGTAGTGGAGATAAAGAGAAGATTGAGTTCGGTTATATTTTTGAGATAAAGTTGATAGAATTGGCCGTTAGATTTTACATTTGGCAGGATGCAATTAGGAAAAAAGAGGAAACAAGGAAAGCATCTTTCCTTCTCGCTGAAGCAAATAATGCAGTTGCTCCAGCTACTAAGTCAATGGTGCCCCCATTTATTAAGATAAGAAAGCCTTGGGAAGGGTAGGTTTGGTGGAAAATCCGAGATGCTGGGAAATGTTCATTTCGAGGGGCCTGCTGGATGCCCAAGCGCATATGTCAATTGGGAACTTAGGTAAACAAATCCGGGCATCAGGAGAGAGTTTAGGGTTTTGGGTTATAAAGTCAAAAGTCATCGCAACTATAAGAAGGGAGAGGAAGATATTTTTAGAAGGGATTCTGGCAAATTTCAGGGCTTTTTCTTTTTCCTTTCTCTTAGAACTTCACAGAGGTTACACAATAGGTAAATCAAACAGAAAGTCAGGGAGAAATGAGTAAACTAAGAAAAGTTTCATACATTTAAATACCCTGGTGCCCACGTAGCATGTATTATTCAGGCATGTGAGCCCACAAACGTGACCTAGAAAGCTGGGAGGAAAGGTTTTCAAGGGTGACACCGTCACACTGGGGCCAATGGGAGGTCTCCATCAACACAAGGTCGCCGGGAATGTCAAGCACCACGCGTCCTCCTGCTGCCTCAGTGGGCGGCTCGTAGGCACAAAGTGAGTTCAGATAGGGGCAAGACGGAAATGATTCTATTCTCCCCCCTAAAACTAGCAAATCCAACCGTAAAAAATAACTCAAAGGGAAATAGCACTCAGTTATTGAAGATGGCAATACACTGACCTGGTCATCCATAGGACTGGGAATAAAAGAGTAAGTGACAAAAAAACAAGATAAATGGAAACATGATCAAAATGAAAAGCTTTTGTGAGATCTAATGATTGTAATTCTCCGCCTGGGATTCGGGCTCAGTACCCAGCAGGGTTTGAAGTGAGTTTGGCAGTGGGGAGAGGAGCCGATTCTCTGTGGGTTTGCAGGAGAAGCACGAAAACCCAGGCTCTGAACACACCGAGCACACTCATCTTCAGAGAAGACAGTCCCCAGGCACTTCTGGCGAGTGTGGCGCCATGAGCCTCGCATCCTCTCTCAATTCTAAAAATGGATAATTAAATTCTATTGCTCTAATGAAATTCCGCCTGCCGTTTACACTGTAGAGATTGTTCATGGAGCCTCTGGGAGATGGGGGGAGGGGGGAAATACAAACCGAAGCAGGAGATCGTCCCCCAGCACAGAACCAAACGGCGATGAGTCATGAACAGGGGAGCGTGAGCCCTGAGGGCGACTCAGGTGAGAAATTCAGAGACATTCAGGGTCCCAACCGGACAAGACTGGATCAAAACAGCTCATAGTCTCTACGTCCAGGGCTGTCCCCACAAAACGAAATTCACCAGATAATCGCCAAATGTGTCCTTAGTTTGGTGTTAGGAACATCTGGTCTCAGTTCACCCTGGAGAGAAATACACATAAATTGGTACGTTAACAGCTCTCTTGTCTACTCGGAAATCTTCCAGAAAAAGAAGATGTGACTCTGTATAAATGCATACATTGTTCTTATACTTACTGCTGCTATTATTGGATCTGTGACTGACAAGGAAAGAAGATGGTATGAAACTTTTGCAAAATTTGAAATATATACATATTTATTAATGTACATTTGTGGGTTTTTGTTGAAAACCAAAAGCTTGGTGCCCTGAAAGCTATGAAAAGTCTCAGAGCAAAAGTAAGAAAATATTAATTTTTATTCCCTCAAGGCCCTCAAGATTACCTAAGTGCTCTTAGATGTTCTGTGTTGGTCAGTGAGATGGCACGGGCCCAGGGCAAGTCTGGTTTTACAATCTGTTTGGGTTCTTACTCTCTCGCTCTCTCTCCAGTTGTGGGAACTTGCCACTGACCCTCGCAGGGAGTTCATAAGAAAACTTCGGGATCCAAAGAGATAACCGAAAACTGTACATTCATATTCTAACTCTAAGACAGGAGCAGAGGGTAGGTGGGAGAGGAATGAATTAAGGGAGCGGTGATGACAGTGAAATGCGTAATTACCTACTTATTCGTGCACTCTTGGCTTTTCAGTGGGTGAACTTTTCACACCAGAAGTGGGGAAACGCATCAACTTTTCCTCGCTATACGTCTGTTTCTACCTTCTCTTCTGTCTCACCTAATTGTTATGCACTTAATATGGACGAAGACATTGTTCTCATTTCAACTTTCTCTACAAAGCTCAGGTGCCCTTATCTGACTCTGAAACACATTTTCACCTCATCCGGCATAACCTATCTTTAGTTTCTGCAGCAACTCCTTAAGTGTGCATGAATGGGGAAGTTTCTGGCTTCTTTTGAGGTACGAGTGCAGTATTAGAGCCTAGCTTCTCCTCCTTCCTCGTCACACTAGTAAAAGCTCCTCAGTTTCCCCTGCTGGGCTTAACTACCCCTTCCTCCTCTCTTCTCCTAGTCACCTCAAAGAAAACTGAAGTGTCTGAAGGTGTTGGTGACCTTGTGAAGACCTTGAAAAAAGTCTAATTTCACTGATAAAGTAAAGGTCTCCCCGCAGAAACTATTGCAGATATTTCTAACTCGTGGCATGCTTAAGAAAAAACACAGGTTGGGGGAGGTTGGATGTATCTAATTTCTGAATTCATGATATATAGAGTTAGCTTCCAGAAGGCTAAATAAACTTCGTAATCATTAACCAGGGTTTTCGCATCATGTAGGTAAGCTCTTCTCTCCTGTGAAACTATCCATTTACATGCTCCCTGAATCATCCTGGGAATTTTAGACCTTTAGAACACTAAGCTATCTAAGGCCCTGGACATCAACTCTTTGGTTTAACAACCATTTATTTTCAGGCTGTGTGGACATCACTTCTATGTGACAAATTTACAAAGGAAGAGACACAGCCTAGCACATGAAATATACGATGATTCTATGTCTTAAGTACTTAAAGCCTATTACCAAAATAGGTGTGCAATGTTGCTGTTATAAATATCATCTTTAACACCTTTTGATTCTTTTTGCTCTGAAGTGTCCAACCTATTATGGAACAAAGAAAGGCCGCCTTTTAAATCTCACTCACTTCGGCTTCCTCAGAGATGGATGTGCCCCCTCTGAGCTCAGCCTCGCATAAAAGCACGGCAGTCACTGCTGTAAATCTGTTTTACATCAGCTTTTATGTGAACCAGGCCTGAGCTGGGCTTCATTATCCTTTTTTTTTTTTAACTAAAAAAAAAAAGTCTCCAGTTAACTCAGATGATTTGCTTTGTAAATAACGCTAATTATTCACTTTCCTTTAGAGAAATCTCTTAGGAAGCCTAGGACCCTTGGTGTCTTGTGTGGTGTGATGGTAGGAGCCATTGGCTTGTGGAGGTGCCCTTTGTGGGCCGCCCCCCAGGTACTGTCCTCCCTCCTGCAGGTGGTCAGAGTCTCTGGCTCATGTCGCTTTGCCCTGGTGGGGCCACTGCAGGCCCTGATTCCGCAGGCGTAGGTCCCAAAAATGACATGTTGAAACCAGGTGGAAAAGTTAACATGTCTACATCTTGAGTCCATCATACTAAAAAGCTTAAAAGCTTAAATTTTATTTTAAAGTTGCCGTTAGAAGTTATGATCTCCTGAAATGATCACATTAGTATTTCTTGAGCTGTGTCTATTCAAATACAGCCTTTTAACCACCAGTTAAAGAATTGGAATTACATTTTAATCAATAGCAATTTAATTAAAATTAAGGATGGTTAAGTAGAAAAAACAGTGGAATGAGAATTAGAAGAGTTAGGTTCACAGGCTGTGGGATTTGGGGAGGTCAGTTAGTTTCTCTGAGCTGCAGCTTTCTCATGCCTAAAATAAGAGGCTCTTACCAGACAATCTGACAGGTTCTACCTGATTCTAAAATTCTCTGGGAGGGTGGCTTTATGGTCAGTGGGTGCCTATCACGGAAGAAGGCATCCTGCAATCCTTGACTGGGTTTCATTTGGCTTAGGGTAATATTGCTCGGATTTCTGACAACTGAGCCCAGAAAATATTTTCTTTTGCAGACAATTGTTCTATCCAGAACAGAAATTGAGAACTGAGGAATGTTTACCTCGCAATAATTTAACATCTTAAAGTACTCTGCTAAGGTTAAAGTGGTGGACTGGGCACTTACACATTTATCTCCAGTTCTGTCTAAATAACGATTGAAATAAAAGTATGGGAGTATACAATAGGATAAACTAACATGTAATAGCTAAGTAAAGAGAAGCTCGGCTATGGGGGTATCACTAACAAACAAGACATTTTCATGCATTTCTTGGATGTATAAAGCAGGGCTGACTAATGAAGCCATCACAAAGGCCCTCACCTACAAGGGGCCGGCGGATAAGGTGGGTCTAGACTGCCCCATGGAACACCATTAGGCTCAGGGCTGGGTGAGCAGGAAGAGTAGAGAGAGAGAAAAAGAAAAGTCAAATTGAAACAAATGTTGGCTAAAGAAATTGAACAAAATGTGAAAAGTTAAGGTCTTTAGTTAAGCATGTTGGCATTCTTCATTCTGGCTCTGCCCCGTGCTATTCAGAGCTCGATGTAAAAATTCCTAATTATTTGTTCTCCAGGGCTAATAACTAAACAAGGATAGTTTGTTAAAGGAGGAGAATCAGAATCAGAGAAGAGAAAGGCTTAGATACATAAACAGGAAGAAAAAAAATCCTGGTAGAAAAAGACACGATTTGAAAGATAGAAGAGAACTTTCATCATCCTCCTCATCCTCATCATCATCATCCTCATCCTCATCACCAGCTCAGAGATTTGTGAAGATATTTTCTCCGTTATGAAAAAGGGAAGAATGGGAGCATAAGAATGACCTCGTAAATGTTAAAAATACAAACGATAATTTTTAAGTGCTGTAAGTAGAAAACAAAATTAAGGAAAGCTCTAAGAATATAAAGCAAAGAGTCAAAGAGAAAGAAATTATGAGGAAAACTAAGAGTTACAGAGGAGAAATTCCAGAGTTCTAACATCCAAACAATGTAAGTCCTACAAAGAAAGAGAGAATAAAGAGAAGGAAAGAATTATCATGAAATGAGAATTTCCAGAGCTGGAAGACATGAGCTTTTAGATTAAAACTCTTAGAGCATCCAGCATAATTATGAAAAAAAAAAAAAAAAGACCTACATCTAGACATAACATCGCAAAGAGAAAAGCTTTCAGAAGAACATAAAAAAGAGTAACCTGCAAAGAATGAGAATCAAACACGCATCCCATCTGATGCTCAGTTAGCATCCGGGATACAGGAAAACAACAAAGGGATGCTTTCAACATTTGGCAGGAATATAATTTTAATCTAGAATTCTATGCTCACCTAAATAATCAGCCAAATCTAAGAGTAGAATTAAGTCACTTTTAGAGAATAAGGATAAAAAACATTACTTCCGAAGCATCATTTCTTGGGAAATTGTTTAAGAATGGGCTTCGTCATAGAGATGTTCCCAGAATAGGAAAAGGTGTGATCCAAGAAACAAAGGATCTAGCTGGGAGGGCCTCAGAGAACGCTCACCTCACCGCGACTGCTGTGTGTAAAGCCTAAAAAGTGACCCGTCGGATGGAAAGAGGAGGGCGGGGCTCCAGGACGAGGTGGGCAAGGAAAAATGAGGGCTCCTGAGGATAGATGATGTATTAATAATTGAGAGTTTGAGAAGTAATTCAAGGTATGATAAAGGCAACAGTACTACCAAAGGCAACAGTACTGCCAAAGGCATTAGTTTCTCATGAAAGAAAAAATATTATGTAAAAAATGGGTATTCTAAATAGGAAAAATGTAAAATGAGGCATGCTTTTAAGCAAATGATGGGGTGTGAAAAAAGAGACTCTATTTGACTTTGAATCTAGGAATAGTCTCCTAGAGGGGCCTCCCATAGAGAAGGAAATGTGTTCCCTGCCCTCTCCTTGGCCAGAGATTGAGTAATATTTTTCATGGTCACAATAATGTAAATGCTGTTTATTAGTTTTCAACTTAAAAAAAAAAATAGCCTGTGGTCTAAGAACAGAAGCCTTGTTTGTGGCTGTGGTCCAGAAGGCAGATGATTTGTGAGACTTGACAATGTTAGAGAAAAATGGTATGGGATAGTAGAGGAAGAATTGGAAGAAAAAAGACAACATTAATGCACTCTTCTTCACCAGAGGATATTCAAAAGATACTGCCAACAGTGGATGCTGTAAAAAGAATAATTTAAATATGTTTAAGTACGGAGATATATATACATATAATGTAACGAAATAGGATCATTAAAAAGCAATAATAAAACTTTCAAATACCGAAAGGACTGTATACTGTGTATGTGGGTGGAGCACTGATAACCTAACTTCTCTCCATTCATGTAAGAAATAAACTAAGACTGCTTGAAATTGACAATGAAGAAATGGCGTGTTAAGCATCCTTCCTGGTGTCTGTCGTGAGGCCCTAGATTAAGACATGGTTTCAACCTTGGCTACACATCACAGCCACTCGGGGGATTTAGAAAGTACTGACGTGTGTGTCCCACCTCAGAGATTCTGAGTTGATTCCTGTGGGGCACAGCTAGAGTGCTGGGTGTCAAAAGGTTCTGACATAAAGGGAACGTTCAGCCAGGAGAGCACCACTGCCCTAAAAGGATAAGAAAGACGGGGGATGAGGGGTAGTGCGGGAGAGGGACTGTGTATTTGCATCACTGGGTGCTCTATACTACTGGATTTATCATCATACGCATATATTACCTTGATTAAAACTGAATATACAATTTTAAAGGTGGATTTGTTAATAGGAAGCACCACGAGGTGCAGAGCCCAGGTGAGGAACAGGTTAGAGTTTGAGAGCATTTTAGCCTTCAGGGTGTGGGGATTGAGGTGTCTTCTCTTCATTCCCTCCTTATTTTAGAGAAGAAGACACTGGGG
>RJWJ010042475.1:0-13233 GCA_004363605.1 Indri indri | reverse complement strand
GAGACCAGCCTGAGCAAGAGCGAGACCCCATCTCTACCAAAAATAGAAAGAAATTAATTGGACAGCTAAAAACATATATAGAAAAAATTAGCCGGGCATGGTGGCGCATGCCTGTAGTCCCAGCTACTCGGGAGGCTGAGACAGTAGGATTGCTTGAGCCCAGGAGTTTGAGGTTGCTGTGAGCTAGGCTGACGCCACGGCACTCACCCTAGGCAAGAGAGTGTGACTCTGTCTCAAAAAAAAAAAAAAAAAAAAAGATAAATCCGTTTCACAAAAATAAAGATTGTAGGATAGAAAAGAATACTAGCTTCATATTATTAGAGGAAAAAATATGTGCAATATAATATCCAATTATGCTATTATAAATACAGATGTCACCACTGTCAAAGATGAACACCTCCAATCATGAGTTAAGGTGTGAAAACATTTTATTCAGTAACTGCTGACAGTAGGGGAAAGAGCAGAGAGCGATTCCAGTTTGCACAGAGGTGACTGGGAGTTTTAGACACAAAATGAGGGAGTCTAGAGGGACAATGAGCTGGGGGCTCACGTGAGTCCAGGAAGTGAAGAGTTGCAGGTGGTCGGCCAGCGTGAAAGCGATGAGGCCATCTGTGTCTGGGAGCAGCCAGTTACGAAAGTTGGGGTTCAGTCCTCCCACAGAGACTGGGGTTGGATGCCTGGTCCTTCCTGACAATTACATTTCAAAGGAATGGCTTTCAGGTTCTTGAACAGATGCTTCTTTCTCCTATACTCCTGCGTTGTAGGAGATACATGTATATTTACACGGATTTATAATTGTAAACCATCTTAAGTAAATGCTCTAAGAAGGCAGGCCAGAGGCCTATGGTCAGATGTTGGCAGGAACAAACCACAAACTTTTATGATGGTCTTGAGCTTTTTCAGACAGAAATGTCAAAGGGGGCTGGGTGGTCCCAGGGACAAGGTCTTTGGCTGCTAGAAGCCATGTCACAGTTTGGTCGTCTCTAGCGCAGGGGTTTGAATGGAGTGTTCCTTCAGAAGGTTTTTGCAATTCTCGCCACGTAGAGAAAAATGTCTCAATACGCATACTTGAGAATATGATTGTAGTTATCCCTGAATATCCTCCAGGGATTGGTTCTGTGACCCTTACACGCCGTCATCCTCCCACCCACGGGTTCCCCTGTGGAGATGGAGAATGGCCCGTCGGCAGTTGCTTGAACCCACAGATGTGGGACCGGTGGCTATGGAGGGCAGACTGTATGAGGGTGATGGACTCATGCTTTCCTATTTTGTGTGTTCAGGTACTTTTATACTACGGTGCACGTGTAACAATGATACAGATAGCAATTCCAGACAATTTCTGTGTATTTATGAAGCATTTTGTATGTATTCTTATTTTTTCCTGGACTTGTCTTCTTTTAATTATGAGAAATTTCAAACATATACGCAAGTGAAAAGAGTAACACAGATCCCAAGGATGGATCAGTCATTTTCAACAGTCATCAACGTGTGGCCAGTCTTGTTCTACCTGCCCACGCTGGTCCTGACCTCCTTCGCCTACACTTTTTTGAAGCTAATTATATCATTTAAAGACATCATATCATTTCATCCGAAGGTATGTTAGGTTGGGACAAGGAGGAGGGGGAACAGATGCTTTCTCTAGGGGGTTTGCATAGAGCGACAGATGGCACTACGAGATGCTTTGTCTACAATAGCGGGAACAAAGGGGGTCTCCAAGGACTGACCAACCAGAAAGAGGTAGAAAGGCCACAAAGTGGATATATGACCAAGGCCACAAATGAGGGTCTTTTGAGCATGTGTAGAAGTAAGGTGACAGTGTCTTTAAATGAACTACCCTCAGTAACACAGGAAAAAATCACACCCACCAGTGCCATGACAATTTACAAATACCATGGCAACCCCCGGAAATTGCCTTACGAGGATAGAAAAGGAGAGGAGTCGCCATTCCAGGAAGTCTCAACCTTTTTCCAAGAAAAACCATGAATGTCCCACCCTCCGCTTAACATAAAATTAGGGAATCAGCATAAAAGGGAAAATCTTGTTAAACTCAGCTCTGGCGGGGGTGGGGTTGGCCATTCCTTCTCCGGAATGCGCTGCGCATTAGTGAACTTTGCCACCTGCCTGCTTGCATCCGCTTGGTCTGCTCCTTTGCGCCACCGACTCGGTACCAGCAGCCATTCTTCAGTCCTGGGAACCCAGAACCAGGGAACAGGCCCTGACATCTGGTCCCCACACCTGGCAGGCATTTCAACATATAGTCTAAAGGATAAGAAGTCTTTTTTAAAAGAGCAGTAATACCATAATCACCCTTAAAAAATTAAATGTAATTTCATTGTCATCAAATACCCCTTCTGTTTTTGAAATTCCCAGGCAGTTTCAGTTTCTGTTTTTCAGAGTTAGTTTATTTAATTCAGGATCCAAACAAGACCTACATATTCATGTATTGTTTTGTAAATGCTGGTAAGTAATTCTAGGGATAAATGTGATCATGTATTTACACATGTCCTCATGTTACAGATGAGAAAAACAAGATTTGAAGAAGTTATAAATTACTTGTCATGGGCTGATGAGCTCAAGACTGGCAGAGCATGACCGAAATCATTTAGCATCAGGGAAAAATGTTAGTAGGTTTGTGAATCACCCACAGATCTATGGTGGTGTAAGTCCTGGGGGGCGGTGGGGGACACTGGGACTCTGTGCCTTGTGACGAGACAGCCAGAATACATCCCTGCACAGTGCTCTGATGGCCAAACCCTGCCCTTCCTCTACATTTATTTGTTCTTTTCCCAGAAAATATTAAAATTTTACAATACACTATATTAAAACATTATTACAGTTTAGAGAAAGCTGAAAACAGAAACCTCGCCCAGTTTGTCATTGAAACCCCACCAGGGGAAATAATTCCTATAGCTTTGATTATTTCCTTTAACCTTGGGTGGGGGCTAAAACTGATGGAATCAGCCTTGATTGGGAGGGGGCAGAATTGAGAAGGGATTACCTACCCTCAGAGATGCAAATTAAACCAAAAATCTATTCTTACACTTTGATTTCATGCTCTGGGCTAATGACTTTTAAGAATTACAATTAGTAGGGCAGAGCACGGTGGCTCACGTTTGAATCCCAGCACTCTGGGAGGTCAAGGTGGGAGGATCACCTGAGGTCAGAGTTCAAGACCAGCCTGAACAAGAGCAAGATCCCGTCTTTACTAAAAAGACAAAAATTAGCCACGTGTGGTGATGTGTGCCTGTAGTCCCAGCCACTCGGGAGGCTGAGGCAGGAGGATGGCTTGAGCCCAGGAGTTTGAGGTTGCTGTGAGCTATGGTGACGCCACTGCATTCTACCCAGAGTGACAGAGTGAGACCCTGTCTCAAAAAAAGGAAAAAGAATTATCATTAGTGATTCTCTTTCGTCTCTCCCAGCAGAGCCATCCTGGCTGTACCCCGACCAGGCCATTGAAACTGCTCCCGCTACTCTATCTGTAGCTCTGCAGTTGTCTCGGTCCCTCAGGGCAGGACCCTGGCCAGCCTCTGCCCGCTGCCCTTTCCCTGGCTGCCCCTCGGGACTCGTTGCTCCCTGTGGATCTGTTCTCATGTGTCTTCTGCCTTCACAGGAACCACATGAAGCCAGACACACTCCCCAAAGCAACGTCCCACATGACAACACTGTGATTCTGAGGGGTGGAGGATGAGGGAGGAAGGCCAGAGACAGGTACCCCAGGTCAGGGTCCCCAGGTGTCCCAGGGAGGGTGTATCAGAAGCCAGGGACACAGGTGGGGGGAGGGCACCAGGACTTGCAGTGACAGCAATGAGAGATTGAGGTGGATGATGGGAGGCTTGCTTGAGGCCAGGAATTTGAGACCAGCCTGGGCAACACAGCAAGACCCATCTCTACAAAAAAATTAAAAATTAGCCGGGCATGGTGGCACACTCTGTGGTCCCAACGACTTGGGAGACTGAGGCAACAGGATCCCTTGAGACCAAAAGTTGGAGGCTGCAGTGAGCTATGATGACACCACTGCACTCCAGCCCAGGTGACAGAGCAAGACATTGTCTCCAAAAAAATAAAGAAAAGAAAAGAAAAGAGAAGAGAAGAGAAGAGAAGAGAAGAGAAGAGAAGAGAAGAGAAGAGAAGAAAAGAAAAGAAAAGAAAAAAAAGAAAAGAAAAGAAAAAGAAGAAGGAAATCAGAGACGCCTCCTGATTTTGTGCCTTCAATATAAAGGAAGGGGCGTTCCACTGACTGACGGGAAGACTGGGGGAGGGGCAGGTTCCTGGCCTTGAGAGCTGAGGCAAAACCAAGACCCCTGAGTGGAGATGCCCCCCAGACATACCAGCAGGGGCCTCAGGCAGACAGTTGCATTGCAGGATGACTGATGGTCAAGAAGCCAGGCTGGAGAACAGTTTTGAACCATCATTTTAAAGGTGTCTTAAATAGCGCTAAGAAGGGGACAGGTGCAGAGGCTCACTCCTGTAATCCCGACACTTTGGGAGGATAGCTTGAGACCTGGACTTTGAGACCAGCCTGAACAGCACAGCCAGACCCCATCTCTACAAAAAATAAAAGCAAAATTAGCTGGGTGTTGTGGTGTGGGCCTATAGTCTCATCTCTTTTTAAAATGTTACTATAAAAATTTTAAAACTTATACAAAGTAGAGAGAATAGGATAATTAATCTTTATGCAACCAACATACAGTGTTATCAATATTTTGATTTAAAAGTCACTTTATGGTTGGGTTCGGTGGCTCATGCCTGTAATCCCAGCACTTTGGGAGGCCAGTCGGGACCAGGAGTTCAGATTATAGTGAGCTATGACCTCATCGCTGCACTCCAGCATGGGTGACAGAGGCTGTCTCTAAGAAAATAAATTAAAAAGAACAAAAATCACTTTAGAATTATTTTTTATATATAGCAGACAGAAATGACAGATTATTTTTCAGACATTTCCTTATAAAATCAGGATGCATGTATGGGCCAGTGCTTATTGGACACGGGCACACTCCTTCTTAGTCTTCTGTAAGGAAGGCCTTTCAGCAGGTAGCCCCGCTGCAGGCTACAGGTGGAAATCTCCTTTCCTGTTTTTCAACTTTTCTGTTCCTCAGTTCGATCATCTAAAAAATGCAGGTAACTACAGAACCTGCCCTACTCCATTATTACAAAAAAAAAGAATCAGAAGTTCTTAGACGAAGGCCAAGGACACTTAAGTACTTACAGGAGAAGACCTCCCTCACCCTCCCTTGCCCCCGCCCCTCCCACTTCCAGGTGGAGCCGCCTTGCTGGCTGCCGTCCTCACAGCCTCCAGGGTCCAGCTCGTGGCCACTGGCACAGACAGACGGTGGCTGCAGAGAACCCCTGCTCCAGGTATGCGGGAGGTGGGACCGTGGGGGTGCGGGAGGCCGGAGCTTAGCGAGACCCAGGGCCTCCTGTGCTCCTTGCCAGGGAACCCAAACTTGGCATCAGGTTATTCGAAAACATATGCCATTTATTATGGTTCCTGGTTTCTCTAGTAGTCTTGTCCTAAGTCACCTCCATGCTTGCTAAAAATATGTAAAGCCAGACCCCGCCCTGTCCTAAGGAGTCAGAAAAGGAGGTGACCAGTAGCCTCATTTGGCATCACACTGCAGAATGTGGCAGTGAGGGGCACGGCTTGGTGCAGAGGTGGCCAGAGGGGAAGGACGGGAGCCCTGATAGGGGTTCTGATGTCCCTGGTCCTCAAGCCCTTCACAGGTTTGATCTTCCTTAGTGAGCATGCTCAGGGGAGCTGACCCAAAGCCAGACAGTTTGTAAGGGAGCACCAGGAGCTCAACTCAACGTGTGTAGGGACTGCCCATGAGGTCCCAGGCCCTGGGCACGCTGCTTAGGGACCCAGCTGTAAGAAAGGAGGATACAGTCCTGCCGCTTTGGTAGTTAGTGAGGAAGACAGCCGTGGACCCCAAAGATAATTATATTTTACAAAGGAGAGGCCGGTGCGGTGGCTGACGCCTGTGATCCCAGCACCCTAGGAGGCCAAGGTGGGAGGATCGCTTGAGGTCAGGAGTTCGAGACCAGCCTGAAGAGATCCCGTCTCTACTAAAAATAGAAAAATTAGCCAGGCATGATGGCACAGGACTGTAGTCCCAGCTATTGGGGAGGCTGAGCCAGGAGGATCGCTTGAGCCCAGGAGTCTGAGGTTGCTGTGAGCTAGGCTGAGGCCACTGCACTCTAGCCCAGGATGACAAAGGGAGACTCTGTCTCAAAAACAAAACAAAACAAGCAAACAAACAAAAAAGGAGAAGTGTCTGAAACTGAACCTTGAAATTGGATGATGAGGGCACAGGGAGTGTGAGATCTGATAGAAGAGGAGATGGCTAAGGAAAGAAACTGGTGGCAGGACCAGGCTTTGCAGAGGCTACAGGTCAATGGCATGGAGACCCACTGGGGCCAAACGAATACACATGCACTGTGCCCCATAAATGTTTGCTTTTCTTGTATTTTGTGTGTTTGTTTTAGAGACAGGGTCACACTCTGTCCCCCAGGCTGTAGTGTAGTGGCCTCATCATAGCTCCCTACAACCTAGAACTCCTGAGCTTGCATGATCCTCCTGTCTCAGCCTCCAGAGTAGCTGGAACTACCATCGCACCACCACGCTGGGCTAATTTAATTTTTTTGTAGAGACAAGGTCTCGCCATGTTGCTCAGGCTGTTTCCGCTTTTTTAAACTTCAAACTAGGGCTGAAGAGAACATCTTTGTGCACATTTTTAAACATTTGCTCAAGTTATATGTGTTTTTATAGGATTAGTATTATGGAATTACAAGGGCAAATCAAAGACTTAAATTTTTAATGCTATTAAAATATTGCTTTCTTTAAAAAAGGGTATCTACTTAACATGTCTACCTCCCTAACACCCAAAACAAGGTATTGTGGATTTTTTTCAATCTTACTAACAAATAGGCATAAAAGAGGAAACTAATTTTTCAGTTTGTAATTCTTAGATCATTAACAATGTCTGTGCCTTTCCATAACTGTTTCTTCTATGCCCCTTTATCTCCACTGGCAGTATGTTCAGTTTTTGTCTGTTTATTTTACTTTCCTATCCTGTAGGTATTCTTTGTTTAGAGATAAGGACATTTTAACAGTAAATAGTGAAAATAATCTGAGTTATTTATTTTTTATTATGTTTATTTTTTGGTGGGGCCGGGAGAAGAGAATTTCGGACACCAAGGAGGCGGGAGACCAAATTTATTTATTTATTTATTTATTTATTTATTTATTTATTTATTTATTTATTTATTTATTTTTTTGAGACAGAGTCTCACTCTCTTGCCTGGGGCGAGTGCCGTGGTGTCAGCCCAGCTCACAGCAACCTCAAACTCCTGGGCTCAAGCAATCCTACTGCCTCAGCCTCCCGAGTAGCTGGGACCACAGGCATGCGCCACCATGCCCGGCTAATTTTTTCTATATATATATTTTTAGCTGTCCAATTAATTTTCTTTCTATTTTTGGTAGAGATGGGGTCTCACTCTTGCTCAGGCTGGTCTCGAACTCCTGAGCTCAGAACGATCCGCCCACCTCGGCCTCCCAGAGTGCTAGGATTACAGGCGTGAGCCACCACGCCCGGCCTAAATTTATTTATTTTTGAGAAGGGTCTCACTCTGTCACCCAGGCTGAAATGCAGTAGCACAATCATAGCTCTCTGCAGCCTCAAACTTCTGGGCTCAAGCAAACCTCCCGCCTCAGCCTCCAGAGAAGTTAGGACTACAGGCATGAACCACCACACCCAGCTAATTTTGAAAATATTTTGTAAAGACAAGGTTTAGCCATGTTGCCCAGGCTGCTCTCAAACTCCTGGCCTCAAGCAATCCTCCCACCTTGGCCTCCCAAAGTGCTGAGATTACAGCCATGAGCCACCGCGCCCAGTCCCAAGTTTTATTTATATTCAATTCGTATGTTCTAAATGTTATCTCCTGAGTTTCTTTTCACAAATAGATAGGTCTTCTGTGGCATATTCGGCTATGTAGAGAAGCAAGGCTGAAAAAAGCAAACCAAATTTGGAAAATGTGAATTCTGAGCCATCAGAAATTGGCCAAGCGCGGTGGCTCAGGCCTGTAATCCAAACACTCTGGGAAGCCAAGGTGGGAGGACTGCTTGAGGTCAGGAGTTTGAGACCAGCCTGAGCAAGAGCGAGGCTGTGTCTCTACTAAAAACAGAAAAAACTAGCCAGGTGCAGTGGCCTGAGCCTGTAGTCCCAGCTACCCGGGAGGCTGAGGCAGGAGGATCGCTTGACCCCAGGAATTTGAGGTTGCTGTGAGCTAGGCTGAAGCCATCGCACTCTAGCCTGGGCAACGGAGCGAGACTCTGTCTCAAAAAACAAACAAAAAAAAGAAAGACATAGCTTATTTTAAGGCCCCAAACTGACGAGGGCTTTCCGTAAGTTCTTCTACATTCTCACAAAACCAAAGTTTAAAGGGAGGTTATTATCCTCATTTACCTGGTTCCAAGAATGTAGGATGTGAAGTAAATTTCTCCAAGTTACAGAGAGGGTGACCAGGGCTGCACTCTGGCTTGGGCGTGGATGTGCCTCCCAGCCTCTGCCATTCCCGGCCCGGCGGGGTGACTGGCAGGCGGGTGGATGCGGGTCCTGGTGCCGGCGGGGCACAGCGGTGAAGAAAGGCCCGGAATGATGGGAACGGAGACCGGGAAAGCGGAGGACAACCTGTGCTCAACCAAGGTACGGCAGAGGTAGGACCTCCTGAAATAGACTCAGGATTCCGTTGTTTGGTTTGGTTTTTTAAAGGAAAGCAGCATCTTCTCACCCACAGCCACTGCTGACCGGAGGCACCGCTGTCTTCCCGGCCGCGGCGGCTGCTGAGGCGGCTCATCGTCGCCGCGCAGCCGGGTGAAGAGCGGGAGCCCCGCGGGCTGCGGCCGGCCGGGCCGTGCGACTCCCCCGACGGCCGGAATTCGAGGGCCGAAGGACTCCGGACTCCAAGAGTCGCCACCACCGGGAGGAACCAGCGGGACTACGGTGAGATTGTCCCTGTCGCCAGGAAGGGCGGTGAGATCTGCGGGCGTTTCTGCTTCTCACGGGGCCCTGAGCGCCGGCGCCCGCGGAAAGCCCACGTCAGCCCGGCCTTCTGCGCCTCAGCCCCGACGTCCGCCTCAGCCCGACCCGCGCCTCAGCCCCGACGTCCGCCTCAGCCCGACCTTCTGCGCCTCAGCCCCGACGTCCGCCTCAGCCCGACCTTCCGCGCCTCAGCCCCGACCTCCGCCTCAGCCCAGCCCGCGCCTCAGCCCCGACGTCCGCCTCAGCCCGACCTTCGCGCGCGGCCCTATGGCGGCGGCAGCGGCCGCCGTGGCGGGATTCCAGGCGGAAGCCAAGTGCGCCATCTGCCTGGACTACCTGAGGGACCCGGTCACCATCGAGTGCGGGCACAACTTCTGCCGCGCCTGCGTCCAGCGGTCCTGGGCAGACCTGCAGGACCACTTCCCGTGCCCCGTCTGCCGCCACCCGTCTGAAGAGGGGCACTTCCGGAGCAACGCGCAGCTGGGGAGGATGGCGGAAATCGCCAGGCGGCTGCACGTCCCCGGAAGCAGCAGAAGGAGGCAGGAAGAGGCGTCCCTGTGCGAGAGGCACAGCCAGGCCCTGAGCGTTTTCTGTGAGGAGGACCTGGAGGTGCTGTGTCCGCTCTGCACTCAGGCCCCGGAGCACCAGGGCCACGACGCGAGGCCCATAGCGGAGGCCGCCTCCCACCACAGGCGAAGGCTGCGCGGCTGCATCGAGTCCCTGAGGAAGCGACTGGCAGACCTGCAAAAATTAATGAGCATTCAGAGCAAAAAACCCTTGGAACTGAGAGAGAAGGTGGAAAACCAGAGGCAAGAATTATCCTCTGAATTTGAGCACCTGAACCAGTTTTTAGACCGTGAGCAACATGCCGTGCTCTCCAGGTTAGAGGAAGAAGAGAAGGACATTGAACAGAAACTCCGTGCAAACGTAACAGCATTTTCAAACTACGTTTCCACACTCACGAGTCAGCTACGTAAGGTCCGAGAGCTCAGTAGGCTGTCTGAAGTGGAAATGCTGTCACAGATTAAAGTTTTCTACAGGTCTGAAAATGAGGCTAGCCCGTCCATCTTCTCGATTCATTTAAAGAGAGAAGGCTGCAGTTTTCCTCCCCAGTATTCGGCCCTTCAGAGAATTATAAAGAGGTTTAAAGTAGATGTAACGCTAGACCCCGAAACGGCACACCCTAATCTGATTGTCTCTGAGGACAAAAAATGTGTGAGATTTACAAAGAGAAAACAAAAGGTTCGTGCTTTTCCAAGAAGATTTACAGTCAAACCAGTTGTCCTGGGTTTTCCATATTTTCACTCTGGCAGGCATTTCTGGGAAGTGGAAGTGGGAGACAAGTCTGAATGGGCTATCGGCGTTTGCAAGGACTCTCTTCCCACGAAAGCCAGGAGACCGCCATTGCCCCGGCAGGGGTGCTGGACGGTCCAGCTGCAGGACGGCGGTTACGACGCACCCGGAGCTGCTCCAGCCCCTTCACTGCCAGACGTGGAGGACAGAGTCATTGGCATTTTCCTGGACTACGAGCTGGGTGAGATCTCATTCTATGACATGGCTGAGAAATCTCACATCTGTACTTTCAGTGACACCTTCAGTGGACCTCTGCGGCCTTATTTCCGGGTAGGACCTGATTCAAAACCTCTCACGATTTCTGCAGGAGCAGACTGTGAATGAAAACTCCCCTGAGGCTGAACCATTTTACTAGTTGTTTTTGTTTGTTTGTTTTTGTTTTTGAGACAGAGTCTCTCTCTGTTGTCCAGGCCAGAGTGCCGTGGTGTCAGCCTAGCTCACAGCAACCTCAAACTCCTGGGCTCAAGCAATCCTCCTGCCTCAGCCTCCTGGGTAGCTGGGACTACAGGCATGCACCACCATGCCCAGCTAATTTTATGTATAAATATTTTTAGTTGTCCAGCTAATTTCTATTTTTTTTTTTTAGTAGAGATGGGGGTCTCGCTCTTGCTCAGGCCGGTCTCGAACTCCTGAGCTTAAACGATCTGCCCACCTCAGCCTCCCAGAGTGCTAGGTTTATAGGCGTGAGCCACCATGCCCGGCCTGTTTTTAATGAAAGGTGCCTAGGCTAGTGTATTAATACATCTGTGAATCTATTCCCTCCAATTTTTTATTCACCGTTTCAACACTCCCAAGCAGAAATTTTGTTTATTTATTTATTTATTTTTTTGAGACAGAGTGTCACTCTCTTGCCTGGGGCGAGTGCCATGGCCAGCCTAGCTCACAGCAACCTCAAACTCCTGGGCTCAAGCAATCCTACTGTCTCAGCCTCCCGAGTAGCTGGGACTACAGGCATGTGCCACCATGCCCAGCTAATTTTTTCTATATATATATTTTTAGTTGTTCAGATCATTTCTTTCTATTTTTTAGTAGAGACGGGGTCTCGCTCTTGCTCAGGCTGGTCTCGAACTCCTGACCTTGAGCAATCCACCCGCCTCAGCCTCCCAGAGTGCTAGGATTACAGGCGTGAGCCACTGCGCCCGGCCGACACACACTTTTTTAATCTCCTGAAACTATCCATTCTATGTATTATCAAACCCATTTATCATTTGAGATATTTATCCCTACTCCCCATTTTTCACTATTATAATCATTACTGCCATGATTTCACACGTCTTTGTGCACTTGTGTATTATGTAGAATAGCTGCATTTTTAAACTTTTAAATCTTTGCTATATCTGAAATTGATATGATTATTGAGGGTGATATATAGAATTTAACTCTTTTATTGAATAACTTATATTTCCCCCAATTTGAAATTTCCATTTGTTTTTAAATTTTTAATTTTTTACAGAGATGGGGGTCTCCCGATGTTGTCCAGGCTGGTCTTGAACTCATGGCCTCAAGCCATTCTCCCAGCGCAGCCTCCCAAATTGTGGAGATCACAGGTGTGACCCAATGTGCCCCACCTAAAATTTCTATTTGAACATATTGTAGTTCCCCTACAATCACAGAAACATCTTCAAGATTTATTAATAGGGATTGGATTATTAATAATAGCAGCAGAGCTCTAAAAGGCTAAAAAATATTCCTGAATATGTTTTATACATGATCATCAGTGGTACCTTTTCCCACTGTATTTAAAACTGGTTCTTGATGGTAAGAAAGCTGCTGACCTGGATGTTTTAACAGTTTGCCACTCTTGCTTTCTAATAGTTTTACAGTTAATTCTTAACTTTTCTAGATATAAAACCATCCCATGCACATAGTATTAAATCTTCCTCTTTATCCAAGTGTATTGATGAGCACTTCAGGATATTAGTAAATACCACTGATTATAAAAAGCATCAGTCTTACCTCTTCATTTTATAAAAACTATCAGTCTTTTATCTCTTTCTGATATTTTGTTATTTTTTATTGTGTCCTAGAGGTGAACTTCTAAAAGAGACCTTTACAATGATCTCTCAGTTCAGGATTTCCTAAACAGGAAGTGAAAACTGAGCCCCAGGTTAAGGCTGGATGACAGGGACGACCTTTGAGCTTGTGTGAGAGTCACTTTTCTACTAGATTCAGTGGTGAGATCACTGAAGTTAGTTACATTAATTCATCAACAAACGTTTGAGTGCCTCCTTGTGCCAGGCACCGTTCCAGGTACGGGGAGTACAGTCATGAACAAAGACAGAGCTTGCATCCTAGTCAGGGGAGAGACAAGGTCAGTAAGCAAATTACACACAGTAGCCCCCCATAATGGGCAAGGGATGCATTCCAAGACCCCCAGTGGACACCTGAAACCTCATATAGTAAGGAACTCTATGTATACTATGTTTTTTCCGTATACATACATATCTATGATAAAGTTTAACTTACAAATTAGGCACAGTAAGAGTTACTAATAAAAATAACTAATAATAAAATAGAAAAATATAACAATATACTGTGATAAGTTATGTGAATGTGGTCTCTGCCGCTCTCTCTCACAACATATCTTTTTGTGCTATAGGTTCTTAGCAAAGCATAGCATTTTTGCTTTCCTTAAGAACTGTCACCTTGTCACTTAAAGTAAGCGTTTCACAGCTTCCCTGTGGTATATGTGAATCACCAGCACCACTGTGTTGTGCTTTGGGGCCATTACTGAGTAAAATAAGGGTCATTGGAACACAAGCACCGCGATGCTGAGAAGGTCCATCTGATAACCCGAAGGGCCGCTCAGTGACCATGGGGTGGGGACCATCAACAGTGGGGG
>RJWJ010042474.1:0-13026 GCA_004363605.1 Indri indri | reverse complement strand
ACCAGACGTACAAAAAAGAACTGGCACCTCTCCTACTGAAAACTGTTCAATAACATCAAGAAGGAGGGAGATCTCCCTAACTCATCCTATGAAGTCAGTATCACTCTGATACCAAAGCCAAGAAAGGATGCAACAGAAATAGAAAACTACAGACTAGTATCCCTCATGAACATAGATGTAAAAATCCTCAATGTAATAGTATCAAACCAAATTCAACAGCACATCAAAAAAGATAATTCACTGTGATCAACTGGGTTTTATCCCAGGGATGCAAGGATGGTTCAACATACAGAAATCAATAAATGTGATTCACTACATAAACAGAAACAAAAACAAAGACCATATGATCATTTCAATAGATGCAGAAAAAGCATCTGATAAAATCCAGCACCCTTTCATGATAAAAATCCTTAAAAAACTAAGCATAGAAGGAACATACCTCAAAATTATAAAAGCAATATATGACAAACCCACAGCCAAAATCGTCCTGAATGGGGAAAAGTTGAAAGAATTTCTCCTAAGAACTAGAACAAGATAAGGATGCCAACTCTCACCACTTCTATTTAACATAGTGCTAGAAGTTCTAACCAGAGCAACTAAACAAGAGAAAGATACAATGGCATCCAAATTGGGAAAGAAAGGTCAAATTATTCCTGTTTGTTGAAGATATGATATTTATAAAACCGTAAAGACTCCACCAAAAGACTCCTAGAATTGATAAATTCAGTAAAGTTTCAGGTTACAAAATTATTCTGTAAGTCAGTAGCATTTCTATATACTAATTACAGTCAAGCTGAGAGTCAAATCAAGAAATCAGTATCATTTACATTTATAATAGCTGCAAAGAAAATAAAATACCTAGGAATATACTTAACCAAGGAAATGAAAGATCTCTACAAGGAGAACTACAAAACACTAATGAAAGAAATCATAGATGATACATACAGATGGACAAACATCCCATGCTTATGCATTGGAAGAATCAACAATGTTAAAATGCTCATACTGCCCTAAGTGACTTAGAGATTCAACACAATTCCCTTCAAATACCAATGTTATTTTTCATAGATCTAGGACAAAATAATCCTAAACTTCATATGAAACCAAAAAAGAGCCCAAATAGCTAAAGTAATCCTAAGCAAAAAGAACAAATCTGGAGATATCACATTACCTGACTTCAAATTATACTACAAGTCTATAATAAGCAAAACAGCATAGTTTGGGTATAAAGGTAGATGCATAGACCAGTGGAATGGAATAGAAAACATAAATAAAGCCATATAGCTACAACCAATTGCTTTTTTGACAAAGCAGACAAAAACATACACTGGGGAAAGGATGCTCTATTCAATAAATGGTACTGGGAACACTGGATAGCTATAAAGCAGAAGAATGAAACTGAATCTTTATCTCTTTTTATATACAGAAATTTAGTGAAGATGGATTAAAACTTAAATGTAAGACCTGAAACCATATAAATTCTTGAAGATAATGTAGGAAAAGCTCTCTGGCATTGGCCTAGGCAAAGGATTTATGACAAAGAACACAAAAGCAAATACAGCAACAACAAAAATCAGTGAGACTCAAAGTAAATGTTTCTGTACAGCAAAGGAAACTGTGAACAGAGTAAATATACAAGCTAAAGAATGGGAGAAAATATTTGCAAACTATACATCTACAAAGATCTAATGTCCAGAATCCACAAAGAACTCAAACAAATCGGCAAGACAAAAACAAATAACCCTATCAAAATGTGGGCAAAAGATATGAATAGATTTTTTTCCAAAGAAGATAATGGCCAACAAACATATGAAAAAATGCTCAACGTTACTAATTATAAGGGAAATGCAAATTCAAACCACAGTGAGATACCACCTTACCCCCATCAGAATGGCAGTCTTAAAAAAGTCAAAAACATGAGGTACTGGTGTAGCTGTGGTAAAAAGGGGAAGCTTATATACTGTTGGTGGAAATATAAACTAGTACAACCTCTATGGAAAACAGTGTGGTGATTTCCTCAAAGAACTAAAAGTAGACCTACCATTTGATCCAGCAAACCCACTACTGTGTATCTGTCCAAAGGAAAAGAAGCCATTTTATTAAAAAAAGACACCTTCGTCTGAATGTCTGTCACAGCACAAATCATAATTGCAAAGATGTGGAATCAACCCAAGTGCCCATCAATTGATTAGTAGATAACAAAAATGTGGGGGGAAGTGTTTGTGTATATATATGTATACACACATTATGGAGTACTACTCAGCCATAAAAAGGAATGAAATAGTGTCTTTTGCAGCAACATGGATGGAACTGGAGACCATAATCCTAAGTGAAGTATCTCAGGAATGGAAAAACAAATACCACCTGTTTTCACTTATAACTGGGAGCTAAATAAGGGATATATATATACACACATATAATGATAAATCAGTGTAATAGACATTGAATACTATGAAGGAGGAAGTTGGGGCATGAAGGATAAAAATCTACCTATCACGTACAGTGTACACTCTGGTGACAGCAAATAAAACCCAAAGAGACAAGTTAGGTTCACTTGCCAGGAAATCATTATTTTTGCACATCTGAATGTGGCAACTTTGAAATTCATACTTGCTAGACCCTAAACGTTTATGAAGCTCTAGACTTCCATTCATTCTATGAGTTGTTCTTTCTTAATGCCAAGAGTTCAAGACATGTCAGTGGCATTTGTGTTCTTTGTCTCCTGTAGAAGAATATCTTATAAAACATTTGTCAGCTGAGCTTTCAATTTCTATGAATTTTTCATATCATCTATATCTCTCTTATCATTTAACCATCACAACTGAAGTAATGTTCTCTGTAAATTAGTGGAACACTAACACCTCTTTTTCTTCAAAGACAAAAAAAATTGAAAACTTAAAATTTTCACAGGTATGTCTTCTACTTTTGGAGAAATAAATAAGGTTAAAATTTGATCCCCTGGGGTTTAATATTTTGTTACCAAATATAGAGATTGCAATTTTTTGGTCTATAAAAATAATCTCCAGTTGGAGACTACAGTTGAGCATTTTTGTGTTCTATTTATTCCATGAAACTGGTAAAGGCTATGAGGTCTTGGGAGTTTTATGCACAGGCAGAACTGAAGATCCATAAGATCCTAGGGTAAAAAATGTGGTTAGTACTAGAATAGCTTTCACTTTTCTCTAGAGTCTTTATCCTGGAAATGGTTTTAAAACTTGAATTCCCTCATTATAACCCTTGTTTTCACCTATAAAGGTAGGACAGAACCTGAATTAAAATAATATGGACATATTCTGCTTGTAAACAACCCTGATATGTCAAAGTCTGAATTTATTTTATGGCTGAAATAAAGACAAATTCTTGTTTCAAAGTAGTTGCCATAGGCTTCCTTGAAATAGCAGTTTGTATAGTCTAACAAAAATAGACTTTTTCTGTCTCCCAAATATTTTTGGTTATATCTTCAAAATACATCCTGAATCCATTTGTTTTTCTTCATCTTCCATCATTAATCAGGTCACCATTGTCACTAGCCTAGACCAGTACATGAGCTCAGTTTATCTTTCCGCTATTGTTCTACCCCCCGTATTTCCTCCCCCTAACAATGCCATAGCAGCCAGGGTGGTTTTTTTAAACCATAAATCAGATCATGTTATCATCCTGTATCCAAATGTCCTGTGACTTACCATTGCCATATAAGGTACATGCCATGGGATGAAAAAAACTCCTTACCCCATCCTCAAGGCCCTAATGATCTGCCCTGTACCCTGGCCTGTCTTCTTGACCATTCTTCTGCCATTCTCCCACTTGCTCACTTCATTTTGACTATACTGTTCTTGCTGTTTCCTAGTTATATTCACATGTAGTTCTGCCTTCAGGCCTTTGGCTCTTTTTCTCCCCTAATCTCTGCATGGCTCGTTCTTTCTTGTTTTTAACTGAATGCTGTCTTCTCAAAGAAGCCTTTTCTGATCACTCATAGCCCTCACCTAACCCCGTTTTGTTTTCTTCATAGTACTTATCTTGAAATTATCTTGTTATCTCTCACTTCTGTAATAAGGTAAAATTCATGGGAGAGAGTGTTTTATCTATTTTATTCCCATAAACCTAGGACTTAGAACTATACCTGGCACATTATAGTGCCTAGCTAAATAAATACTAGTTGAATGAGTGAGCTCTAGATATGTGGCTGAAAAGAAAAATGAATGTAAATCACGACTTATGAGTCAAATCATTTAAAAAGCATTAAGCAAAAAAATTTGTTAGTTGTTTAAACATTATTTATCTGCTTTATAAATCTCAATGTGTTTTACATTATTTATCACTTGGTTAGTAGCCCAAGAGGTTAAGCAGCTTAATAAAGTGATTAAGAACCTGAATTCTGGAATCAGACCTATTCTGTTGAGTCCTGGTTCTTACTAGCTGTTAAGTTACTCAATATCTCTGGGTTTCTGTGTCCTTATCTGTAACAGAGATAATAGTACTCACCTCCTAAGGTTATTGGGGGGATTTAATGAGATAATACATTTGAATTTTAGGATAGTATTTTGAATGTAATAAGCAATAAATACTAGCTGTTATTATTATATAGTAAACAATAAATAATATCTATTATTGTTAAAGTTAAGTTTATTTTTATATTTAATTTACCAACTGCTAGGAGTTGACCCTCTCTTCTCAGACCTTCACAAATTTTTAATAATTACACCAGTATTCTGAAAGGCAAAATGGAACATTTAGGTATTTCAGGCTTGAAAACTAGGCCCAAATCCTACCACTTCACCCTTGATAAATGGAAATTATTTAAAAATTCTGTTCAGTTATATAAAAGGTTGAAAATCAAGATTCTAAAGGCAAGTTGTTTTTAAGCTTAAAGAGAGCTAAAATGTTTTTTTTTTATTTTTTTATTTCAGCATATTATCGGGGTATAAATGTTTAGGTTATGTATATTGCCTTTGCCCCACCTGAGTCAGAGCTTCAAGCGTGTGCATCCCCCAGACGGTGCTCACCACACCCATTAGGTGTATATATACTCATCCCCTCCTCCCCGCTCCCATCTGCCCGACACCTGATGAATGTTATTACTGTATGTTCACTTACGTGTTGATCAGTTAATACCAATTTGATGGTGAGTACACATGGTGCTTGTTTTTCCATTATTGTGATACTTCACTTACTAGAATGGGTTCCAAGGAGAGCTGAAATCTTTTTTTTTTTTTTTTTTTTTTTTTTTTTGTGAGACAGAGTCTCACTGTGTTGCCCGGGCTAGAGTGCCATGGCGTCATCCTAGCTCACAGCAACCTCAAACTCCCAGGCTCAAGCAATCCTTCTGCCTCAGCCTCCCGAGTAGCTGGGACTACAGGCATGCGCCACCATGCCCGGCTAATTTTTTCTATATATTTTTAGTTGTCCGATTAATTTCTTTCTATTTTTAGTAGAGACAGGGTCTCGCTCTTGCTCAGGCTGGTCTCAAACTCCTGAGCTCAGGATGATCCGCCCGCCTCGGCCTCCCAGAGTGCTAGGATTACAGGCGTGAGCCACCGCACCCGGCCTGAAATCTTTAAAGAACTAAACCTTTGGGTCCACCTTTAGCTATTTTTAAGGAAGTTACTATTTAAGAAGCGACATTGGAGTGGTGACAAATAGGGCCTGATGACAAAATAAAGATGAAAATTGTGGAGGTGGTGTTTCATCTAATAATTCCTTCTCCTCAGAGAAGGACTGTATAGCAGAACCATATTTGTGCCTCGTTTCTTATAATATATGGCTCCTCAATGGGACTTGTTTATTTCTTCTTTCGTTTAAATGGCAAAAAGTATTTAATGCCTTGGGGAGATCAAAAAACCTCTGGCATTTTGCAACATGCCTTTTATAGAGAGTTATGTTTAAAAAAGCATTTCGGAGAGTTGAACTGGAGAAAAATAATTTGTAAATGGACTTATCAAATGAAACTGGGTTTTGTAACGACACAGTCATAAAGCAAGCCATAGTAAAGTATTGGGACAGTCCGTGATGATTATCCATTCTTTTTATATAATCTTTTTGTTTGAATTTAGCTAATTATACAATATGGCAAGCTTCAAGCAAATTGTATAAAACAAAGTCCTAAGAAAAGGTACAGAACAGCAATGAAGAAGATTGAAATTCCTATGTTTCTCCAGTAATCAATAATTAAATGTATGAATAATTTCCTGAATTCACAGGTTCATAAAGGGGCCTTAGAAAGTCATTTGGTCAATACATCTGAGCCATTTGAAATGATAATATCTTGATCTGTAGGGAAGAAGACCCCACACTCTGAGGAACCATCTGATTAATTCCAAAAGAACCCATGCTTTCTAATTTCCTTCCACAGCAAAATTTACTGTCTGCTGCTGCTCATTACTCTGCAGTGCTACAGATGAAAACATAATCTAGCCCCTTGTGCAGCAACAGTCTTGGGGAAGGTGTCCTGCCTGACATTAGTCCCTCTTAACTTCTGTCAGTTATATGCAGAGCTGCCAGCTCTTCCTTAAACAGTCTTTCTGAAACATTCTTCCTTAAATACTACTTTTTACCACAGGAACCCTTCCCTGGAGCCTATACTGATTCATAGCACAGCATCAAAATCCCCTACCAGGGGACCGCCAGCCCACATTTGCTTATTGTTACTTCTAATATCTGTACCATTTGTTTTATATCTACATCCAAATTGCTAGTTTCCATGTCCATAGCCTTGCTCAGACTATTCTTGTCTCTTTTGTGTTCTTTCTCTCCTTTCTTTGCTAATCTATCACTTTCTTTGAGGAATGATTTCTAACAATCCACCCATTGATACAGCCTCCTCTAGTCACTTTTTTTTGACGTATATTAACTATTTTTATGTTGTCTTAATTTATATATTTCCCCACAGAAAATTATCATGCCTCTCTGTCATAATTTTAAAGAGGAAATGTGTGATGATTTTGCTGTCCCTAAAATTTCCCCCATAACGGACTGTCACTACCAGCAGCGGGCCACATGTGGCAAATTTGAGGTACTTCTTCTGTGTTTCCTTGTGCCTCATAGAGCACTGCAGTCTCTTTTTTAGTGTTCCTGTGTGCCCAGATAAAAGCTTGAAAATTATTTGTTTCTTTCTAAGTAGAAGTGGATATTATTTTCAAAAAAAACTTACTGAAGGCCCTGATGTGCTTGTCTGAGATAAATTGCTCTCCTAATAAGCACTGTTCAGCTAAGCTGCGGGACATCAGAGTCAATCACATGTGCCTTTGGAAATGATTAGAACCACAGTTGTTCACCTCTGACTTTATTTTCAAACTTCAAAGTTTATTTTTGAAACACGGCTGATTTTCCAATGGAGTGCCAAAGGTTCTGGCGTATATTTGAAATAATGACCTACTTTTTATTTTTAAACTTTTAGTTTCGAACTTAAAGGTAGCCATCAATTTTCAGTTTTTGTAGGCATTCACTATAGGAAATGCTGCAGGCATTCATTGCCTGGCTAAAATCCATGGCCCAGGTATTAATAAAACCAACCCACCATAATGGCCTGCTAATGAGAGTTACCTCCTCTCTCCTTTCTCCTTCCCAATACAACCACAAAACAAAAATCAAACCCATTTCTTTAGTGGATCAAAGAGGAATTAGTATATTTCATAGAAATACATGAAAAGATCCCTTTGGAGTAAATGGGTAAGCCACTGTATTTGCCTTGTCTATATTTATCACATTTTGGAGGGGAGTATTGTTATTAATAACCAGCCCTGCCCAAGTGAGAAATTAAATGGTAGGCTTCAGTGGTGCCAGATTTTACACAGCCAAAGCAGTGAGTCTATATCCTTCTTTCTTCAATTTGACAGTAAATAGCTGGGTAGGGCAAAGGGAAATTAATTGCATAAATGTGCTTATTCATTTCTCGATATAGCCATCTAACCAGTTCGCAATCTGCTGCAAAATGTTCTTACCTTTCTTCCCCAGGAGTCTGATTCTGGATTATGTTTGCTGAAAATACTCACAGCCTTATGCACATTTATTTAATGTGCTTTTGTGTCAGGCTCTTTATGTATATGATCTCATTTAATTCTTATAACAATTCTATGAATTAAGTGGTATTATTCCCATTGTGTAGATGAGTAAACTGAGACTCAGATCAAATAATTTGTATAAGATCACAAAATCCATTAAATGGGAAAATTGGGAATTCAACTTATGCCTTTCTGAAGCAATAAATTTTTAAGAATTTTAAAAATTTATTTCTATATCTTACCTGTACTCTAATTGTTAGCTATTTGTCTATTTTTGCTTCTCCCAATTAGAATTAGAGTTGGTGAGGAAAGGATATAATTTCAAAATCTTTTGCTCATACTAAAATTCTGAAGGCAAATTCAGATAATTTTAATGAAAACGAGGAAGTGATTAAGTTATGAACACAGAATAACTGATGTATTTTTTGTTTACCTTGTACAATTGAAATATCAACTTACAATTTTATAAATACTTTTAATGGACTTTTTAAAATGTAATTCTTGATCATTGACTCCTACTAGTGTTGAAAGAAACAAAACAGAATTGGGCAATAGAATACTTAATTTGAAGGAATTCAATATTTCACGTTCTTGGTAATATTTCATGCACTTCGTAACGATTGATCTTCCATACCTGTGTACTAATCTGAACTAAAAGTAAAAAGATAAACTAGTAAATGAAGAAATTAAACAAAAAACTACAGCTACTTGTAAACCATATTATTATATTAAGTCATTTATTTAAAAAATCACAAAGTACAAGGTATATAAATACCTACTGTTGGTATTTTCTGACATTTTAGCTATGCTGATCCCTCAAATGTTAGACATTTGATATATGTGTTGCTTTTGAATGTTAAATACAGTTATATGTTATTACATTCATTTTATTTATATTTATATGTTCTTTGATTTTTGTAACTAAAACATAAAAGGTAATTATAGTCATGTCCCATATAATGACGTTTCAGTCAACAATGGACTGCATATATGACAGCAATCCCATAAGGCAGTAACATACTATACCAGTTTGTAGCCTGGGAGCAATGGCCTATATACCATATAGCCTAGACGCATAGTAGGCTATGCCATCTAGGTTTGTGTAAGTGTACTTTGTGAGGTTTGCACAATGACAAAATTGCTTAATGATGCATTTCTCAGAATGTATCCTTGTCATTGAGCAACACATTAAGCAATACATTATTGTACTGGTTACAAATGTTATTCGTTCATTTAATATTTAAGTGCTTGCTATGTTTTACGTAAAGTCTTGTGCTAGGGAACAATAAGGACAAGAAAAGACAGACATGGTCCTTACCCTTATGGAAGTTGTAATTTAATGGAGGAGACATAAATCAATATACAATTACATTGTGATAAATTCTAGGAAGAAGAGGTTCACAGCATTGTGAAAGTGTACAATGCTGAGTTAAGAATTACATTTTTCACAACTGAATGGTTAGGGATTGAATGTCAGGATTTTTCTTTGCTTCTCAAAAGCCACCCAACAGTAATAAATCACAAAGAATTTTAGAAATATTAAAAGGGACTTTATACATCCTCATAGAAACAGTACAGTGGAGATTGAATAATATGTCTTCAAGAATTAATGACAGTGCAGCGTAAGGTTTAATTTCACTATCAATGTATTGCAGCATTTAAAATGCACTGTATAATAAAACATGGTTTCTCAACCTTATCACTATTGACATTTTGGACTGAATAATTTTGTTATAGGGGCTGCTCATGCATTATAAGACGTTTAACAGCATTGCTAGCCTCTACACACTAAATGCCAAAGGTATTCTCACATCCCTGGTGGTCACCCAGTTGTAACAAAATACAATGTTTCTAGACATTACCAAATGTCCCCTTGGAGCAAAATTATCCTGGTTAAAAACCACCTAGATTATTTTGCATCCATTATGAAGAATAGGAAAGAATACAGATTTGCAAAATGTTCAAAATGGGAAAATATGGACATGATGATATTATTTTAAAAAAACACACCAAAACCAAAACTCAAATGAAATGTTAAGTATCAACAATGGTTATCTTGGTCATTAGAATAAAACGTGATTTGAGGTTTTATTTCCTTTGTGTTTTTCTTGCATTTATTACCTTTTTAATCAGAAAAATTATATGTTCTATATAACATTCAGCCATTTAAATGGAAGATACCATAAATTTCCACAGATAACGCAAAACATTTAAATTTACTTTATTATATACTGCATCATACTTGAAAGGCTAAAGTAAATATTGTGTATGGGAATTTAATTTTTATTGATCTCCATGAAACCACAATGAAGCATGTGCCTAATTTTCTTTTTTGTGTAACTACCAGTATAAAGAATATAATATCCCCTAAATTGGAAGCATTAATTTGGAAAACTAAATTATTGTTCTACTTTCTGCCTTTTACAGTTACTTATCAAAAAAGCTTGCATATTCCTGGAGGGATGGTTAAAACTAGGACACCACACAGCAGATACAATGGAGTGAATAAAATATGACTTCTCTCAGTCACATGTTGCTGACGAGCCTAAAGAGGCATACTGTGTTTCAAGATTATTTTTACTTTTCTTAGAACTTTAGTTTTGTTTAAATAAACAAACAAGCTATTAGTTGGCAATCTAGAGCAACAATTATGAGGGGTTTTTTTGTTTTTATTTTTTGTTTTCTCATGATGACACAAATGAAGGAGAATTTCACACACATTCTCAGGAACATCTCCAGATTTATGCATAGTTCCCAACTCCCCAGGTATAACCCTTTCCCTTCTCTCCCAGTCAAGAAAGAAAATTAGAATACAGATAGACTTAAAATATATAGAATAGAATAGACTAGAAATAAGAATTTGAAAACTAAATTATTTGCAAACATGGATAACTGTTAAACACATTATTGTAATATCTCATTCAACAAATATTGAGTGGCTGCTATATTACAGGCAATGTAGAGATTAAAGTCTAGTGGAAGTGGCACACATTAATCAAGCTCTCATATAAATATGTAAAATTCAAACTGATAAATGCTATGAAGGAGAAGTACGTGTTTCTGTGAGAACATATAAGTAGGGGACCTATTTTAGATTGAGGAGTCAGGGAAAGCTTTCTTGAAAAAGTGTCTTTTTAGCAAAGATCTAATGAGTAGGAGTTAACAAGGTAAAGAGGTATGAGGGCCAAACATTGTGGAGAAAATAAACCAACGTGTGCTAAGATCTATATCCTAAAGGAGAATGGTACATTTAAGGAAGAAAAGGACATGCTGGGACTCAGAGGACAGTGATTATAGGTGGTGAAAGATGAAATAGGTGAGGTTGGAGTGGATAGAAAGGACCACAGTACAGATGTTGGTTCTTTCGCCTGAGAGAAATAGAAAGGTATTGGAGGTTTTAAATCATGGAATGGCATGATAAGAATAACAGTTTGAAGAAAGCATTTTGGAAAAATGTGCAAAAATTATTGCAGAGATGCAAGAAAGGACGTAAGGACCAGTCAGTAGCTTATTGAAGTGGTCCAAGTGAGAGTGAGTGGTGGTTGTAAACATAGAAAAATAGGAGTGGAGAAATTCAGAGACTAGAATCGACAGGGTTTACTAGTAAATAGGCAATAAATGTCAAGGATAACACCTAGGGTACTAGCTCGTGGAGCTGGATGAATTGAATCAGTTAGGGAAAATTAGAAGTGGCTTGGTTATGGAGAGAAGATTGTGAGTTCAGTATGGGCATATTGAATTGAGGTGCCTTTAAGACATCGTAATGAAAATATCCAATATACTCGTAAACATATAGTTTTGGATCTCAAAATAGAGGTTAAGGTTGAAGCTCTAAATCTGAAGTTCATATGTACATACATGTTAACAGAACCTGTGGGTCCAGTGCCTAGGGAAATTGCATAAATTGAGAAGAAAAAAAGAGATTGCAGCTTAGGACCAAGCAATAATGAACTCCAACTTTATGGGAGGATAGAGGAAGATGCACTTGAAGAATGAGCAAGAAGGTAGGAAAATAGAATTTTGTATCATAAAGATAAAGTTACACCTATTTCAAGACATTTTAAAATGTTTAAGAAGGGAATGGTCAACAGTGTCAAATGTAACCAAGAGGTCAAAAAAGATGAAGATTGAAAAATGTTTATCGAATCTAACAGCAGCAAGAAATGGATTGTAGACTGCTTGTGAAAGTAAGAAAATTAAGAAAAGAAGTACAGTCAATCTTTTGAGAAGTTTGGCTGTGACAGGAAAGACAGGGAATAGCTGGAAGAAAAGCCAAGGCTAAGAAAGTACCATTGGATTTTGTGTTTTTGTTTTTTAAATGTGAGAAGCCATTAAAGGGAAAAAAGTTATAGATCTCGGAAGAATTTGAAGGGAATGGTGAAGGTTCAGCAGAGTCCTATCAGAGAGCCAGCCAGCGACTTAACGTGCAGGCCAGAAAAAAACATCTTAGAATCGTTCCCACAAATCTGACCTTGGAATAGACGAGTGCCAATCTAGAAGAATACAGTACAGTTGAATTATGTATGTGTATAGAGCATTATTTGAAAGAGATTTTCAGAGAAGCTCAGACTATGACTTAGAAGGGTTCAAGCAGCCTCTACCTTGTCTCTCTAAAATAAACTGAGAATCTCAAAGGTTAATTGTCCATGTTTTCTTTAATAATGTTTTCCAATTTACTACCTCTATCTTCTTTAACTTGACTTTTCCTCTTTAAAATCTCCATTTGAGAACTTTTTGAAATTTACTCTTTCTTTTTTATCATGGCCTGTTCTTGCCTTATTGACAATATTTCTCTTTTCAAATCTCTTTTAACATACTCATTTTAAAGTTTCTTGTAGATTTCTCAGATATATATAGTCTTTAAAATTGAATTCTTCTATTCATACATCTGCTTATACTTGGTTAGACATTGTTTTCTTACATACTGTGTAATTTTTCTTACATACTGAGCTTGCCTTTAATGGGAGTTGTTTCTGTGAGTCTTGTGTGTCCTGAAATTGTGGAATCAACTCTGTAGGGCTAGTTCTTG
>RJWJ010042472.1:0-13024 GCA_004363605.1 Indri indri | reverse complement strand
TTTTTAAATACCCACATCAAATATTAATAGCTTTTTTCTAGTCTGTAATGCACATGTTCTGCAATCATTTTTTTCAACTATTTCAATCATTTTGTTATTTAAGATTAAGAATTCTGATTATTTTAACCTTTCCTTTTTCTTTTCTTTATGATCTTCCCCATTCTTCTCTGGAGGTTCCTATATTGGATATCTTCTTTTCCTTGACCTTCCAGATTCACTCTCTGTTCTTCTCCATTCTACTACCTGGCCCCAGGAATAGACTCATATGGATCACAGCAATGGGTGGCCTTTCCCAGTGATAACCATTTCAATTTCTTTAGCTCTTTCTTTTAATATTTCAGCCTTTAGTTACTATTCATTGACATCCTACAATGAAAGGTGAGATTTTGATTCTCTTATACCCTATTGCCACATACATATACATATATATACTTTGACCCCTTATCAAACAAATACCATATTAACCCTGTTTTTCTTAGATAAATGTTTCAGTGTTTCTATAATCATAACTATACTGATATTATTCACAGTTGAGTACATTAAATACTGTGATCACCTTTCCTATCTTATATACTTTTTTCCCCTTGGAATTAATGATTGCTTCATTTTTCTGTCCATATTTTGCTCCTATCTATGAATCAACCACCGAACTCTTCAAAGGAAGAAAAATCTTTTGACATGTTCAAGTATATCAAATATATATCATTGATCTTTTTTTCTGGGACACTTCCCTTCTAGAGCACACCTTCCTCCTGCTCTCTTGGCCTGCTGCACAGCCATCATCCTGGGGACCTTCTTTCATCCCAATTCTAGAAATTTCTTTTACCCTTCTGTGTCCTTTATTTCCCATTTTTGGATCTTATACTGTTTCTTTCTCAATTTACTTTCTCATTTTAGTGGAATACATCCTCCAGGAGCTTTCTGAGGAATGGTGTATAGGAAGATAGTTGGGGGGATATTAAATATTTGCAACACTTTCATTTTCTGGATAGTTTTCCTGGGTATTGAAATCTAAGTTGGAAACATTTTTACTCAGAATTTTGAAGACATTGCCCCATTGTCTTCTCATTTTCAGTGTTACAGTTGTGAAATCCAATGCCGTTCTATTACTCTTTTGTGAGGTATTTTTGTTTGCTTACATTTAAAAGCTTTCAGAATCTTCTTCCTCCAATGTATTGAGGTTTCACAATCATGTGTCTCGAGGTAAGATATGTGAGTCTTTTTTCATTTGTTGTGCTGAACCTTCAATAGACTTTTTGATCTAGACTTATGTTCTCAGTTCTAGGAATTTAAATAATGCATTTCTTTGATGATTTTATACTATCTCTTCTGCTTTTTTTAAAGAAGTTCTTGAAAATTATTTATTTATTTATTTATTTAATTTATTTTTTGAGACAGAGTCTCACTCTGTTGCCCGGGCTAGAGTGAGTGCCGTGGCATCAGCCTAGCTCACAGCAACCTCAAACTCCTGGGCTCAAGCGATCCTACTGCCTCAGCCTCCCGAGTAGCTGGGACTACAGGCATGTGCCACCATGCCCGGCTAATTTTTTTTTTTTCTGTATATATATTTTTAGTTGTCCAGATCATTTCTTTCTATTTTTTAGTAGAGAAGGGGATCTCGCTCTTGCTCAGGCTGGTCTCGAACTCCTGACCTTGAGCGATCCACCTGCCTCGGCCTACCAGAGTGCTAGGATACAGGTGTGAGCCACCGCGCCTGGCCTTGAAAATTATTTAAATATCATATTACATGGAGTGATGTTCCATTTTTTTTTCTTTTCACTTTTTGTTCTACCATCTGGAATATTTCCTTGGCTTTACCTTCAAACTCTTCTTTGAATTTTTAATTTATCCCATTTTAATTTTCAAGTTTTAATTTTCTTGTTGACAGAAGGTTTCCCTTTTATAGCTTCTTGCTTTTGTATTATAGGAGAAATGTCTGTTCATATTTCTCTGAGGAAAATAATTATGGATTTCTTTGATGCTCTTTCTTCCAGGTCATTTTTTTAATGCCCTCTGAACTCCTTTTTATTTATTATTTTTTTTCTGTTTTGGTCTCTGTCTTTGATGTTTGAGGCTTTCCTCAAATGTCTTATGATTCCTTGCTGTCCAGAATGAGGCATTAAAATGCTAATTGTAATCTTTGTGTGCATGGGTGGGGCTTGTCATCTGGTGGGTTTTACTGTCCATTGATCAGGACTTGGGTAGATTTGGGCCTTCCCAAATATCAGTGTATGTATAATAAGTTATCTCCTTGGTAAAGTCTGTTACCTCAGGCAAAAAAAAAAAATTCCTCCACATTCTGCATTGGGGTATGTATTTGTATGCCAGTATTCATGAGGATTAAGAAGTTTCATTGTTCTGTGTGTCATTTTTCTCAGTCCCTCTGTTTTCACTATAGAACCTCGTTCTTGCCTCAGTTGGCCTTGATGTGTCCAAGTCCAGAGCTTTTCTGAGCCAAGCTCTTTATAAAACATGATGTTTTCTGCCAGAACGCTGGACAGGTAGTTAGTTGTCTGGCTACATGGGACAGAATTAAAAGATGTAGTAGGTGAAGGGAAGAGTATCTAAATCAGACCTATCCAATGGAAAAGAATATATACCACAAATGTAGGTCTCATAGGTTATTTTAAATGTTCTGGCCACATTTTTATTTTATTAGTATCTTTTATTTAGTATAATATATCAAAAATTATCATTTTAATATTTAATCAATATAAAAATATTAATGAGATATTAAACATTCTCTTTTTCATATATTTTATACTTATCATAATTATAGTCCATCTCAATTTGGACTACCCACATTTCAAGTGCTCAAGAGCCACATGTGGCAAGTGGCTACTGTAATAGCCCAATTCTAATGGGTACAAAAATAAAAATCTTTTAGCAGAAAACAGGATAAAATTTGTGCAATCTTGAGATACACAAAGATTTCTTGTGCAACACACAGCAGGAACCAAAAAGGAAAATAATATATATAAATTGAACCTCATCAAAATTTTAAATTTTAAAACCTCTGCTCTTCAAAAGACACAGTTAAAAAAATCAAAAGACAAGCCATCGACTAGGAGAAAATATTCACAACACGTCGTATATTCGACAAAGAGCTTGTTTCCAGAATATGCAAAGAATTCTTACAACTCAATAAGAAGGCAAACAATCTAATTAGTGTTTCCTATTGCCTGCAGTTCCTGGCATTTTCAGAGTTCTCTATTGGGTTTTGTCTGCTTATTTGGAGTTTTAATTTCTGTAGGTTTAGGTTTTAGCTTTCTCTAGTATGCTAAATAACTTACCGTTGGTTATCTGTTTTCAATTTTAAAATTTGTATTGTCTCTTCTACTAGCTTCTTGCATACTCTTTGCTCTTCAGAGCTTTCGTATTCTTTACTTTTACTATCATTTTCTTGACAGTTTAAGAGAGAGTAGAGATGAATGCACATTTTTAATTTGCCATGTTTAACTGGAAGTCCTATCTCAGATGTAGCCTCAGCAAAATATTATAACGTTTTTGCCTATCTACATGTCTCCCCAGCAGATTATGAGTTCCTCAAGAACAGTGATGTTATTTTATTCTTCTATCTATCTCCAGCACCCAGCAGAGTGGTTATGCAATAAATGTTAGCTAAGCGAATGAGAATGTCCATTTAATATGTACATATACATTGATCTTTCCCCTAAATTGTAAGTTCCAAGAGATCAGGGATCAAGATATTGCTCACCATAGAATCCTGTTGTCTAGAACAATGCCTGCATATAGTAGGTGCTAAAAAAATAGGTGAAAAATGAATGAATGGATGAATTTATGTGTTTGTAAGTTTGACCACATATATTTTATATTTTATGTTATATTTTACTCTTTATTTAATTAGCAGGAATATACACATTACATATAATATACTTCTAGAGACTCAGTTATATCTATTCATGAAATTTACCACTCAATGTCTATGATTCGATTTGTGTGCATTGTCAGTCTATTTAGAAATTATTGGAGTACCCTCAGTGACCCTAGTCGATGCAATCAGTTTGTTAACATGATTCAAATAATGAGACATCAACTGGTCAAGAACCCAGACTTGAATTATTACAGAGGTCAAAAAAAGAGAAAAGAAAGGACAAATGGATTCATCATATAGAGCTGGTTTTAGTTACTTTGTGGTACTGTTGGGCATTTAAAATCATATATAGCCAGGCTCAGTGGCTCATTCCTGTAATCCTAGCACTTTAGGAGGTGAGGCAGGAGGATCACTTAAGGCAAAGAGTTCAAGACCAGCCTGGGCAACATAGTGAGACCCCATCTCTAAAAAAAAGAAATTTTTTTTTTAATTAGCTGGGCATGGTAGTGTAGTCCTAGCCACTCGGGGCCAGGGTGAGAGGACAGTTTGAGCCCAGAAGTTCAAGGTTACAGTGAGCTATGACTGTACCACTGCACTCCAGCTTGGGTGACAGAGTGAGATGTTGTCTCAAAAAACAAAAAATGAAGTCATAAGCTTACTTACTTGAGTCATGTAGGCTCTATTTCAGCACCTACCACAGTATACTAGAGAACATTTTGTCTCAGCTATACTAAATTTCATTCATCTAATTGTTATTAGTAATCCCACCTCCTCCACTACCCTTCTGCAAAATTTGACTTTCTTCTTTCTATTATTTCTTAGGAGAATGGGGAAAATGCTTCCAACTATTCCAAGTTTATATTCAATCTCATTCAGTTCGGTCCCTTTTGTAAACTAAAACCTTTCCACTTCATTTATTCACATATGGAAGCACAAAAAAGATTTTTGGTGATTTAAGTATTGTCACTTAACTAAGTCAAATATCCCCAAACTCTTTTTTCTTAATATGATTGAAATGACAACTATAATATGAATAAACACAGTGGTACCTTCTAAGCAACAAAGGTCTTTAGAATTTTGGTATCTTAAATTAATACAGACATAATTAGCATACGTTAAACTTTAAAACCTCAAGGAGGTAAATTGGCAGGTAAATCAGAACAATTGAGGTTTAAAGTTAGGTAAGGTTTTGTCGATTTTGTTTTTTCTAAGCAGTTGAGAAACCATCTATGTGGAATTGAAAAAAAATGGCCAGTTACCTTAGAAGTGAGTGAGATATTTCAAAGATTCCCAAAACTATTTCACTCATGACTTTGGAAGCTTCTCTTCCTTTATGGAATAATTTCTTCAATCCCAAATTGAAGTTCTCACTAAATTTAACTGCAAGATTATGTAAGATAAAGTTTGATTAATTACATTCAAACAGTAAGTCAAGCATCAAAAGCTGTCTTATAAAAATGCTAATTTTAAAACAAAGGCAATTTATTAATATAATCCCACAATACCGTACATCCCGCAATTTTGCCTTTAGTTATAGAATGGCTCATATTTGGCTCAGAATAGATCGTGCCTCTAAAATGTTGCATTATTAAATCAGTCACTTAAGGTTTAAAATTTACTGGCAATTTCTAGTAAACAAGAAAGTCTTAAATCTAGAATGCTTTCCTGTAGCCTAGGGAGCCACTTCTGTACTTCAGTCAACAAATCGACCTCTTAGTTTTCTTTACATGGTTAGTTAACTCTGTTTCTTCTTTCAAAGAGGAAGTTTTGGGATTCGCAACTTTGCTATGTGGCTTCAAGAAGCTGAGGTAGAAATGATGAGCAAGTTTGGCTTTGGTTGAAGGAGAAGTTTATAAATGTCTCAGGTATTTCCAATAAATTAGAGGTCACCACAAAAGATGTTAGGATAATAAATCTAGCCTCTAAGTATACACTCCCTTTACCCAGCAGGGAGCCTCCTGGGATCATTTGTCTGTTGTTCATTATCTTGTCTGCATTATTCAACAGCTCTGTTCTTGCTCAGTGGGCTTCAGAGAGCTTTTAACAGCTGCAGCAACCTCCAATTTCTACTTAAGTTCTCTTTCTCTTTATAATAGCCAAAAAAAAAAAAAAAAAAAACAAGAAGAAAAGGAAAAAGGAAAACTTGTCTTTGATGCTCAAGAACTACCTGGGTAATAGAACCCATGTCAAAACTGAGCTTGTTTATTTATTTTGCATTAACCGTATCAGTTATTATACTGTAGTATTTGGGGGCTCAAAAGAGAAAGCTTACATTTAAATAGTAAGAATATGAGGATATTTTTAAATACCTCAAACTATCTAAAAGATAGAATGAAAAGGCAAAAAAATGTTAATTTCTTGTAGACACTAAGTTTAAGTCTTTTTAGGAAAAATTTTCTTTTGTACATGGCAAACCAAGTAAGTTTTTTGTTTGTTTTTTTGAGACCAGGTCTACTACGTTGCCCGGGCTGGACTTGAACTCCTGGGCTCCAGCAATTCCCCCATCTCAGCCTCCTGAGTAGCTGGGACAACAGGCATGTGCCATTGTGCCCAGCTAAATCAGGAAAGTTTCTAAAAATTACAAAAAAATCTACTACATGATTGAAAAGAGAATAAGCTTTGAAGAAAGGGAAGAGCCAGTTTATTAGCTTACCCCAGCAAAAAGTTTTGCATTTGATTCGTTTCGATTAGGATATACTTAGCTGTCCCCTCAGTTTGGTTGTTTTTCAGAAATATTGACAATATTCATGATCACGATCAGACAACAGAATCGTCTTGAATCTAACTTAAAGCTACTGAGATAAAATAAAGTATATTATATTTATCAATCAGATGATGGATAAAGTTAAATAGGTTTTCCAGTGGCAAGAAGCAGGGAACCTACTTGAAAATAAAAGTATCTGATGACAAGAACTGCTAAAAACGGCTGGAAGGAATGGGCAAAGCAAGCATTAAACCCATAAAGAAGCTCATGAAAGCACTTCAGGGACTTACCAAACGCTGACTATTTCACCTAAATTGTGTGACATTCAGAAGACTAATAGAAACTTTCTAATCTAGACTATAGAGACTATCTGTGATCAGTACTGGTCTCAACACCTTAAGGTAAAGAGTATAGGTGAATCGAAAACCTATTAAAAAGAAACAGTACTTAAAGATAGATCTAGGTAATGTTCATAAGGAATTAGTTATCCAGTGATAATATGATTTGTACTTAAATGCTACATCAACCATCCATTTTTTTATGAAGGCTATGCTTTGGACTAAAATGTATACAAGGTTGGGAGTGGGGAGGAAGAAATACTTGTGGACAAAATAAAGTCATTTAAATTTGCTCCTATAGCCCTGAGATCCTCTGATCTTTAGCAAGAGAATAAGGTCTACAGAGGTTACAGTCCATGTCCAGAATGGAATGTCTTGATCTATGTATAATAACAAGGGACTGCAATTTCTTAGCATTAGATCATCATATTAAAAACCGAGGGAGCTTTTCAGCACCACCATCTGATCAGATTAAGATCCTTAGTTTTGTACAAAACACAGCTTGTTAACCACCCGAAGTCTGAAAGCATCTCTAAAGTGTCATAGAAATGCTAAGTAGTTTCAGGCACCTGGACAATGCCTGACATCCAAGTAAAACCCAGAGACCTCCTCCATTATCAGGATATTTGTTACTGAGCAAAATCTAGATAATTAACTGAATCTGTGATTGGAAATACATAAATAAATACTTGAAACTTTTTTTTCCCAAATCCTTGATATAGTTTTATCTGGACCTCCCAAAGCACATTAAATGCTATGAAGGCAAATATGACCTTTGTCACTTGCTTTCTAAGATATAAAAATACCAAAACAACAAAACTGTAAAAGCTATCTACTGCCTTGCAAAATTATTTTCTGGATTATTAAACATACCAAATCTGAAGCTGCTTCTTTAAACTATTAAAATTCAGTCTGTGAAAGTAGCATTTACTCTTGAATATCAGATCCAATTTTGCATTTGCTTTATATATTAATTCCATTTCTTACACAATCTCGCAATTCAGTGAATTTGATTCTCATCATTACCATTTACTTTGTGCACAATCAGCACAAAATAAAAGGTTTAAGGTGGCACACTTTTAAAGCAGCTCTAATTTCACAAAGTAGGTACTCAGATTGACTTTGTGAAAATACTTCTTTTTTGTTTTTTTTTTTAAAGACTGGAGTCTTGCTATGTTACCTAGGCTGGCCTCAAACTCTCAAACTCTTGGGCTCTGACAGTCCTGAGTAGCTGGGACTACAGGCACATGCCGCCGAGCCTGGCTTTGTTTCTATTTTGAATTTCACCACTACTGGAATAAAGTCTCAGGTTTCTACTCTCAGGAAAAAGATAAATAATTATTTGATAAATTTGGGGGGCTGATTTCCATATTGTCTGCTAACCAAGACAATATGTGTAGCAATATGAAAAAACCAGACTGCCCCAAGTGTGTCATCTATACCCAAAATCTCTTTAAAAGATTCCAATGTAAGAAAAGCTATGCTAATTGATCACATATAATTAGGGAGAGAATTACAGGGAGAAGGCAGAAGGTAGACATACTATTTAAGTATAAACAACACATGATGTTAAACTCAATTAGTTTTGCAGGTTTCCGTTTCACTATCCAATCTTTACCATTCACTCTCTTTAAGAAGATACCCTGGTCTCAGAGTAACTGGAATTGATTATTTTAGAGTAATTGATCTTTGATCAATTATAATATCCCTTATATAGTAGTGGTTTCTGCCTCACTCTGATCCCCAGATCAGTACAAGAGAACAAGAAGGATTGGAGATGGGGTGGAAAGGGGCGAATGGAGTGTCCTTGAGACAGTTCGTGTCTCTCTTTATCTACTGACTTTGGGCAGGTAGGTATTCGTGTGTGGAGCAAATTGTTGGTAAAAACAGACATCACTAGTATGGAACAAAGCTCAGAGACTCTGGCATGGAGAGCTGGCCAAAGACCCTGCTAAGGATAATTCAACTCCTGCCCAGGTGGCTCATCCATGACACTTAGCTGTTTTTTAGAAGGGAATCAGGCACAGCTATGGAGCATCTACCACAGGTTACACCTGGGATCAGCAAACTATGGGCCACCACGAACAAATCCAGCACACCACCTGTGAATTGTATAACACATAAGCTAAGAATGTTTTTTACAGTTTTAAATAGTTAAAAAGAATCAAAATAAAAATAATATTTATGACATCCAAAATGATATAAAATTTACATTTCAGTGCCCATGAAGTTTTATTGAGACACAGTCATGCTCACTCATATTCAAGCAATGTTATGTATTGTCTGTGGCTGCTTTTGCACAATGCCAGAGTAGAGTAATTGCAACAGACCATCTGTCCTGCAAACCCCAAAATATTTACTATCTGGCTCTTTATGGGAAAAAGTTACCGATCCCTGTGCTAGACTTTGTGCTAGGGATAACATATGTATATATATTATTACATTTAAGCAGCTATAGTTCCAAAACATTTAAAAAATTGAATTCATTCCTCACTGTTGTTTAATCATTTGTATATTTCCATTTCGTTTAAAGAAATTTCTTCCTCCCAAAGAAACATGTTGTGAGGGTCGATAATTTTCAAAGTTTTGTGATGCTAGACTTATAGCGCAAAGATTAGTGCTTTTCCTCATTTTTTGTCTTTTAAAAAATTTCTCTCCTCTTGCTTTCTACTTCTTCATAAATTGTACAAAACTGATCTCTATAATAGTTGGAAAATTCCACAACCCTTAGAAATGAATCCAACATGCTATCTTCTTCTCAGCAAGTGCCAAGAGTCCTGTAATATGTATACTTTCCCAAATAAGGATGACAAACTTGGCCACTGAAGCAGCTGTAAAAATGGAAATGCAATCACAGAAGGAGTTATCAGCCTTATGAATTGAGGCGTCTTGACACTACTTGACATTCATTCTCAATTACCAAGTTCAGGCTTCTTGCCTCCATTGAGCAGCACTACAGAGCACCTCACATAAATGAGTGGATTCTGGGCGGCCATGATGGGGTAAGTAGCATGCTTCACTTCTTCAAAGGACTTGGGTCAGCCAACAAGCACTAAGCAGTAAATTATTTCTGACAGCAGCCACAGGCTATTAGAATGTAACCTGCCTCTCTCATTCAGATGTTTATCTTTGAAGAAACCACTCAGATCTTTATTGCGATCATAAAGTCTGTTATAATGACAAAAATAAAAAAGACATTTAACCTGTACCTACACACTGGAGCAGAGCTCTGGACATATTAATCACCTTCTCTCTCACTTCACATTTTCTTCACTTCTAAGTTTTAAGGTAAGACTTATGGAAAGCTCAAAATGCAGAAAGGTTGTTCTGCAGTCAATAAGGTAGGAGTCAGGGATCAATCAGATATCTTGTCTCCCCAAGAATAGGGATGAAAGTGAATAAGGAAAGGCAAGTTTTGTCCAGATATGTATGTTTTTGTTGAAGTGTTTATAGTAACCTCATGAATTATAAGATACAGAAATATCTATGGCTTTTTTGGAATTTGACATTTCATAAAATTGTACAATGTTAGAACCCAAAAGTATTTGCTTTATACATTTATGTATCTATTGAATATCTAACATGTTTCAGACATTGTGTTAAACAAATGCATATATGACTACCGATTTTGTTCAATGCTATTAAGGAAAAGAACAAAATACTTTGAGAGAGTCTAGCAGGAACGATTTATGTCAGGCTTGGAGATGGATAAGAGTAAGGTGAGATTTCTCTGAGGAAACGGCATTTAAGCTGAGATGCAAAGGAAAAAAAAAGATGCCAGGTAGGAAAAATGTTTTATGACCAATGGCCAATGGTAGGAAGGAGTGTGGTCCTTTCAAGGGAGTGAATAGGCCACCAATGTTTAGAGAGCTATTCCATAAATTTTGATCCCATCAACGCAAATAACAAGATGATTCCACTTGCAAGGCAGATTTACTGATTGAAAATGAGATTTCTATTTGTAGGAAAGAAATGTGCTATGAGCTCGATTATTTAATTTGCAATTGTATATTAAGTTCACTAAATCATGTGGTTAATAGGAAAATTAAAGTTCTGGAAAGTGCCTGACATGGAATCAACTAAATGTTTTCAATATCTGAATTCTTTCAGCATTTTGGTATTATCCTAGTCACAAAAAGGGATTATGAGGTGTGGGAATGGAAGTTTGCTTCCAATCTGTGGCCACATTACCATGACTAAGATGCTTTGGTTCTAGAAACCGTTTGCCCAGTAACAGCCTCAAGAAGATCTAAGAGTTCCAGGCCAATGTTACAATTTTGTCTCCTATAAAACTACATATGACAAGAGACACGTTCCTTTGTTTTGTGTAAATTTCTGACAAATAAATCACTAAGGAAAAGGTCAAGAATCCAATGGGGAAAAAACGGACAAAGAATTTGAACAGGCAACTCACAAGAAACACAAACAGCCTTCAACAAGAAAAAATGTTTAACCCCCACTCTCAATTAAAGGAATTCAAGTTAAAACTATATTGAGATATTTCTTCAACTACTGAATTAACAAAGATTAAAACATTTGGTAATGTAGAATCACAGCAAGGGCATGGGGGACTCTCACATATGCTGTTGGTGGAAATATAAACTGATATTCTTTACATGTGGAACAATGAGCAGTATCTACCCAAATGAAAATTCACATACCTCTTGACTGAGCAGTCTTCATTCTGAAAATTATAGTGCTCTCTCCACTTATAAAAAACATATAATTATGAAGATATTTATGGGACCATTGCTTGTAAAATAAATAAAAAGAGGAAAGCAGTCAAATTGTTCAATAATTGGATTCTTGATAAATATTAAGTACAGACTATCCAGACAATAAAATATTAATACTATGCAGCTATTTTTTAAAAATGAGGTAGATGTATCCTGTTTGTTGATGTGAAAAACCATTGTCTTAGTCCATTTTTTGTTGCTTATAGCAAAATAACTAAAACTGAGTGATTTAGTTTAAAAAGTAATTAATTTCTTACAGTTACAGAAGCTGAGAAGTCCAAGGTCAAGGGGCCACATTTGGTGAGAGCCCTTTTGCTGGGGGGTACTCTCGGAAGAGTCCCAAGGTGGCACTGGGTATCCCAGGGAAAGGGGGCCGAGTGTTCTAGTGTGCTAGCTCAGATCTCTCTCTCTTCCTCTTCTTATAAAGCCACCAGTTCACCTCCCATGGTAACCCACTAATCAATTTATCCATGAATCCAGGAATGGATTAATCCATTTCTGAAGGCAGAGCCCTCATGATCCAGTCAACTCTTCAAGTCTTCCCCTACATACTGCCATATTGGGGATTAAGTTTCTACATGAGATTTGGAGGGGAAAAACATTCAAATCATAGCAAGCATCAAGGTGTATTAATAGCAAATTTAAAAAGCAAAGTACAGAGTTCTTAGTAAGATATATTAGTATTTTTCTAAAGGAAATATACAAATACACCTGTGTTATGGACTGAATTGTGTCACTCAAAACCGTATGTTGAAGCCCCAGAACTTCAGAATGGATTGTATCTGAAGATAGGGCCTTTGAAGAGGTGATTAAGTTACACTGAGGCATTTGAGGTAGACCTATCTAATCCAACTGGTGTCCTTAGAAGAAAAGATTGGGACATATAGAGAGACACCAAGGATGCATATGTACACAGAAAAAGCCTTGTGAGGATACAGCAAGAAAGTGGCCACTAGCAAGCCATGGAAGAAGACTCAGGAGAAACCAAACCTACCAAATCTCGATCTTGGACTTGTAGCCTCTAGAACTGTAAGAAAATAAATTTCTGTTTAAAACCACCCAGTTTATGGTATTTTGTTATTGCAGCCATAGCAAACTAATACAACATGTATGTGCCTGTATGTACATGAGATATTTTTGGATACATACTCAAACAGTTGATGGTATTTACTTCCAGAGAGTGTGGCTGGGGGTCTGAGGTGGAAAGAAACTAAATTTGGTACTGCTTGAACTTTTAGCATATGTATTTGTAGTGAGTTTGAGGATTTCAGGGCTGATTAAGGAAAACACAGGACCATGAGACCACAGTACTGCACAAGCTTTATTGGGTGAGAGAGGGAGTCCCCCATACCAGTTGACCTTCCAGAGACACTGGCACAGGGCTACCACCCAGAAGGGTAAGAGAGTGAGA
>RJWJ010042470.1:0-13036 GCA_004363605.1 Indri indri | reverse complement strand
GGACGTGTGTGCGTATGTATGATAAACGATGATCTATGAAGGCATATAGAGGACAGAGAGATGGATAGATACATGGATGACAGATTAGTAGATGGTAGAGAGAGGGCCAGATAGATAGACACCCTGAGGGTGTGTGCGTGTGTGCACACTCTGCTCTGCAGGCTTTCTGTAAATGTTCCCAGACTTTAATATTCTTAGGCAGCATTTTATTACTACTTGGCCACAGTTTAGCCTTGATATGAATGTAACTTACAAACACGAACATCCAGTCGATGACTCATCACTGGGTTCGATGTACTGAAACAAGTGCTTACTAAAATTCACTGATTATCTTTAGCTTTATTAAGGTATAATTGACGAATAAAAATTGTCTATATTTACAGTGTACAGAGTGATGTTCTGATTATGTATGCATTGCAAAATGATTAAATCAAGCTAATTAACACATTAATCACCTCATACACTTACCATTTTGTGTGGTGAGAGCGTGAAAGACATTCCCTCTTTGCAGTATTCAAGAACACCTGACTACTAACTGTGGTCCCCACGCTGTACACTAGATCTCCGGAACTCATTCACCCTACCTGGAACTTCACAGCCTTCGACCAACACCTGCCCTCTCCCCACCCAGCCCCTGGTAGCCACCATTCTGCTCTCTGTCTCTGTGAGTTCAACTTTTTAGATTCCACATGCAAGTGAGATCGCACAGTATTTGTCTTTCTGTGTCTGTGCCTGGCTTTCTTTCCCTGGCATAATGTCTTCCAGGTTCGTCCATGTTGTTGCAAATGACATAATTTCACTCTTTTTCAAGGCTGAGTTGCATGTATAGATCACGGTTTCTTTGTCCATCCATCTGTTGCTGGACAGTTAGGTTGTCTCTGTATCTCGACTGCTGTGAATAGTGCTGCAAGGAGCATGGGGGTGCAGATACCCCTTTGACATACTGATTTCAATGCCTTTGATATGAACCCAGAAATGATATACCTGGATCATATCATACTTCTATTTTTAATTTTTTGAGAGACCTCCATAGTGTTTTCCATAGTGGTTGCACTAATTTGCATTCTTATCAACAGTACTTAAGAGTTCTCTTTTCTCCAGATCCTTATCAACACTTAACTTTCATCTTTTTGATAATAGCCATTCTAGCTGGGGTAAGATGATATTTTCTTGTGGCTTTAGTTTGCATTTCCCTGATGAATAATGATATTGAGTATCTCTTTGTGTACCTGTTAGCCATTGTATGTCTTCTTCTGAGAAATGTCTATTCAGATCCTTTGCTCACTTTTTAATTTGGTTATTTGTATTTTTGTTATCAAGATGACACACCAAATAAAATGAAGAACAAAAAACATGTAATCATTACAACAGAGGTAGAAAAGGCATTTGACAAAATTCAACATACTTTCTTTCATGATGAAAACCCTCAGCAAATTAGGTACAGAAGGAATATACTTCAACATAACAAATGCCATGTATCATAAGCCCACAGCTAACAACATAGACAATGATAAAAAGAGGACAGATTTTTGTCTAAGATCAGGAGCAAGGAAATATTGCCTGCTCTTGCCACTCTTATTTAACATAGTATGAAAGTCCAAGCCAAAGCAATTAGGCAAGAAAAAGAAATCAAATGCACCCAAATCAGAAAGCAAGAAGTTAAAGTGTCTTTGCTTGCAGATGGTATGATCTTATGTATACAAAATCCTAAATACTCCACCAAAAAACTGTTACAAATAATAAACTAATTCAGAACAGTTGCGGGATACAAAATCAACAGACAGAAATTAGTCACATTTCTAAGCACTAAAAATATACTAAGAAGATAGTTCCGTTTCCAATAATAGCATCCCCGCACCAAAAGTACTTAGGAATAAATTTAACCAAGGAGGTTAAGTTCTGTATGCTGAAATCTACAAAACACTGATGAAAGAAATTAGAGATACAAACTAATGGAAAGATATCTCATGTTCATGTATTGGGAAAATTACTACTGTTAAAATGTCCACACTACCCAAAGCAATCTACAGATTCAATGCAATCTTTATCAAAATTCCAATAACATTTTTCACAGAAATAGAAAAAAATCTTAAAATTTTTATGAAATTGCAAAGATTCCAAATAGCTGGAGCAATCTTGAGCAAAAAGAACAAAGCTGGACACATCGTGCTACCTGATCCAAAATATACTACAAAGCCATTGTAATCAAAGTAACACCAACCCAGTAGTTGGATTGCTGGATTGAATGTGTTGAATGCACTTTTATTTCTTTGAGGAATCTCCATACTGTTTTCCGTAGAGGTCGTAGTCCCATCAACAGTGCATGAGCATTCTTTTCTCTCTGCATCCATGCCAGCATCTATTGTTTTTGAACTTTTTAATAAAAGCTATTCTAAGAGAGGTGAGGTGATACTTCATTGTGGTTTTAATTAGCATTTCCCTGATGATTAGTGACATTGAGAAGTTTTTTCATACATTTATTGGCCATTTGTCTATCATCTTTTGAAATGCTTCTATTCATGTCTTTTCCTGACTTTTTAGTGGTGTTGTTTGGTTTTTCTTTCTGATTTGTTTAAGGTCTTTATAGTAAGAGATTCTGCGTATTAGCCCTTTATTGTATGTGTAGATTGTGAATGTTTTCTCCCATTCTGTAGGTTGTCCATTTGCTCTGTTGATTATTTCTTTAACTGTACAGAAGCTTTGTAATTTAATCAAGTCCCATTTATTTATTTATTTATTTATTTGCCATATTTGCCTTTGGAGTCTTAATCATAAATTTTTTGCCCAGGCCAATATCTAGAAGCATTTTTTCCAACATTTTCTTCTAGAATTCTTATGGTTTCATGCCTTACATTTAAGTCTTTTATCTATCTTGAATTAATTTTTGTGAGTGGTGAGAGATACAGATCCTGTTTCATTCTTCTCCATGTGGCTATACGGTTTTCACAGCACCATTTATTGCATAAGACTTCCTTTCCCCAGTGTATAGTATTGTCTGCTTTGTCAAAGATCAGTTGGCTATATGTGTATGGTTTTCTGTCCAGGTTCTCTATTCTGTTTCATTGGTCTATGTCTCTATTTTTGTGACAATACCATGCTGCTTTGGTTACTATAGCCTTATAGTATAATTTGAAGTTCAGTAATGTGATGCCTCCAGATTCGTTGTTCTCGTTTAAGATTGCTTTGGCTATTCAGGCTCTTTTCTGATTCCAACCAAGGCATAGAATTATTTTTTTCTAGATCTATGAAATATGACACTGGTATTTTGATGGGGATTACATTGAATCTGTAAATCACTTTGGGTACTATGGACATTTTAACAATGTTGATTCTACCAATCCATGAGCATGATATGTTTTTCCATTTGTCTCTGTCACCTGTCATCAGCAATTTCTTTCCTCAGTGTTTTGTAGTTCTCTTTGTAGAGATCTTTCACCTCCTTAGTTAAGCATATTCCTAGGTATTTTATTTTCTTTGTGGTTATTGTCAATGGTATTGAGTCTTTTATTTGACTCTCAGCTTGACTGTTATTGGTGTATAGAAATGCTACTGATTTGTGTGCATCAATTTTGTAAACTGAAACTTTGCTGAATTCATCTATCAGTTCCAGGAGTCTCTTGGTGGAGTCTCTGGGGTTTTCCAGATATAAAATCATATCATCAGCAGAAAGCAGTAGTTTTACCTCATCTTTCCTGACTTGGATAACCTTTATTTCTTCCTCTTGCCTGATTGCTCTGGCTGGGACTTCTAATACTATGTTCCCTCTATGCCTAGTTTGTTGAGGGTTTTTATCATGAAAGGGTGCCGGATTGTGTGGAATGTTTTTCTGCATCTATTGAGATGATCATATACGTTTTGTTTTTGCTTCTGTTTATGTGGTGAATCACAATTATTGATTTATGTATGTTGAACCATCCTTGCATCCCAGGGATGAAGCCCACTTGATTGTGTGCATTATATTTTTGATGTGCTGTCGAATTCAGTTTGCTAGTATTTTATTGAAGATTTTTGCATCAATATTCATAAGGGATATTTTTCCATAGTTTTCTTCTTTTTGCTGTGTGCATTCATCTCTTTAGTATCAAGGTCATACTGGCTTCATAGAAGGAGTTGGGGAGGATTTCCTCCTTCTCAATGTTATGGAATAATTTCTGTAGTATGGGTACTAGTTCCTTTTTGTAGGTCTGGTAGAATTTGGCTGTGAATCCATCTGTTCCAGGGATTTTTTTGTTGGAAAAATTTTTATTACAGCTTGGATCTCACTGCTCATTGTTGGTCTGTTCAGGAGTTCTGTTTCTTCTTGATTGAGTCTTGGGAGGCTGTGTGTTTCCAGGAATTTGTCCATTTTCTCTATGTTTTCTAGTTTATTTGTGTAGAGATTTTCACAGCATTCATGGATGATGTTTTGTATTTCTGTGGTATCAGTTGTAGTATCCCCTTTTTCATTTCTGATTGAGCTTATTTGGGTCCTTTGTCTTCTATTCCTTGTTAATCTAGACTAGGAGTAAGCGCCCTTGGTAGTCTCAGTCCTCTTTGGACTTGTTCATCTACAGTCCAGCTTTGAACTCATAGGACTTAGTGAAAACTAAGCAATTAAAGACATAAAACCACATTATTGATTAAGTATTACAGGACAAAGAAAACCTTCAAATATTGTGGCTTGAACAGTGGAAGTTTTAGGGCAGTGAATGCTTTACAATCCTAAGCTTGTCCTGATTATTTTTCTAAGTGAAATGTTTGTCATTTCCTATGTAATAAAAAACACATGAGAAAAGTTAGATGTTCTACCTGTGTGACTTATTAAGTTTGGAGCAAACCAAGAACTCAGCTTTCTTCCAGAACATTCATTTGAATTAACTTTATATAGGTTTGAGAAGTTCTAGAGAATGTCCATGCATCTATAATTGAAGTTTTTGTGAAAAACTTTAAACCAAATGTAGTTTACACATTAATGCTTTACATACTTTTCGGAATTTTCCCATCTTGAATCAAAATAATCAATCTTTGTTATGCCTTTCTTTATAGTATCAGAATACGGTGACAGGACCGTGCAGGAATGATCTTGAATTATGCTCCGAAATCCAGAGGGATTACCTGAGTTCGTTTAATATTCTGCTTTCTTTGTGCTGCCTTTTCAACTTCAGATGCTTTACAGAATGAATTAGCAATTCATTTCGTATCATGAGTCATGTTAGACTTGCATGGAAAGCTTCGATTGCTGTTTGAGGTTTGATACCACACATTTCTCTATTATCTCTCCCAACTGCATTGTGAGTACTTTAAAGACAAAAAACTATCTTATCCTTTATAAAGTTAGTTTTGTACTGGCCAGCACCTTGCCTTCTGAATCAGTATAATAGCATTTATTAATTTGATTAAGTAAAACTTGCGCAACTTTCTAAGCAGTATAATCCTTTAAAAACATAAAGAATGTTAATCTGAGGTCCCTGAAGACTGGAAGAAGAGAAAAACTTAACTCAACAAAAGCACAATGACTTCTTTGTGAAGAATCATCACTCAGCACATTTTTGTGCTGCGGGTGGGGGTGTGAGGTCTTCCGCTCCAGAGATGGGGGCATTTCTTTCCATATTGTGCTTTAGCATCTAATTAACTCTAAATAATGAAGACATTAATGTGGATTTAAATGATAACATTGAATTATGAATCTTTCGTCTTAGCTAAACTTTTTAATCCTTCATCTTTTGATTCAGTAAAATGTTTAGGATTTAACACCTAAAATGGGTTTCTTTCTTGTTTGTTTCATTTTGTTTTCTTTCAAGCTTCATTATTTCTCTGTAAGGAAAATTTTAGTTTACATTTCATTTTGCTGGTTTAGTAGTTATTGGTTGCAAAGCACAAAGCATGCCTCAAAACCATCAGTAAATTAACAGCAAGAAACCAAAAAGAGCAAAGATCACAACTGCATTGCAAAAGTATCGGGAAAATAAGCTTAATGACAGCAAGATGTGCATTTCCTGATGAAACATATTACAGGTCTTTCTTTTTATTTATTTTCTAGTGAAAAACATAATTTGATTTGTTCTCCTTTTTGCATGTATAAAACATTATATGGATGCACAAATGTGTTGCTTAAGGAGCTTGGAAATTTAAGAATATGGTAAATAAAACTACATAGTTTCCTCAAGTCATTCGTAATCATTGAGTCAGTTGCTTCAGGAAGCGTTTAGCTCACGTGACGAAACACCAGTTACTGCCACGCTCCTTACGCATCTCGATAAACTGCAGCTGCAGGGTGGTGAGCGTCTGGAGTGGAAGGACCTTGGTCACAAGTCAGTCCAATCTGGACAGAGTTAATAGGCGTCGTTAGAGCTGTAAGGGCCGCCCTTTATTGGAGCCCACCAAGCACAGGTGCTTACGTTCTTTCCTCATGTTCGCAAATATGATTTCTTACGTTCATACTAACTCCAAAGGACACCCTCCCCATTTTGCAGAGGACGGCATTGAGACACATGAAACTTATTTGCCCTAGCAAACGCTGGTGGCACCGACTCCATGCCAGGTGCGTCTGTCTCCAGCTCTTCTCCTGTTCTCCAAACTTCTGCTCCAACCCTCATTGCTTTCCTCCAAGTCAGAGTCTAGACGCTTGGTTTCCTATTCTGATGCTTTTCCTGTTACGCCACCATCTCAGACAGCCACACCGAGGTTTAGAAATCCATTGCTTCAATATTTCTGTCGTATGTTCCGAAATAACATTAGTTCTTTCCCTCTTTTTAAAAAAATTCCGGCTTCTTTCTCCATACTTCAAACTACTTTTCCTTTGTCTTACACCCCATCAATAACAGAACTTGTATCCAGAATAGATTATAAAAATCACACGACTCAAGAATAAGGAGACAGAACAACCAATATCAAGAGGAGAAAGATTTAAACACACACACTTTGTGAGAGAAGATACATGAATGGAACATAAGAACGTGAAATAGTGCTCAGTATTATTATTTATCAGGAAAATTCAGCATATAAAAGCACAATGAGATAACGCTTCATGCCAACCATAACAGCTAATATTAAAAAATTAAAAAAAAACTGGTAATACCAAGTTTTGGTGAGGTTATTATAATAAGTAAGCAGAATTCTCATGCATTCCTAGTAAGAATGCAAGTTAGTGCAACCATTTTGGAAATTAGCTTGGCGGTTTCTTACACAGTTAAAAATACAACCAATATATGAACCAGCAATTACGTTTCTAGATTCTTATTGAACAGAAATAAAAGCAATGTCCACACCAAGATTTGTACACAAACGTCCACAGCAGCCTTACTCATGAGAGCTGAGGCTGGAAAAGGCCAGTGTCCGTCAACAGGTGAGTGCGCAACAGCGTGTGCTGTGTCCACGTAACAGAATAACACTCAGAACAGTTAAGGGTAGACTGGGACAGAGAACCACCTGGATAAATTGCAACTCATGGTGCCGACCAAGAGAAGGGAGACCCACGTAACACTCGGGAAGGTGAGTTCTAATCCGTGGTTGTGGAGGTCACGTCAGTGGCTTCCTGGGCCACAGTGTGGCGGGACTGCCTGTGAGAAGGCTCGGGGCGGGGGCTTTTATTTGAGTCTGAAGATTTCCTCTATCTTGACTGTGATGGGGTTACATGAATCACATATTTATCAAAATACGTCAAGCTCTGTACTTAAAACAAATGCATTGTATTGCGTGCACATTCTACCTCAATAATGTTGATGTAAAATGAAGTGGAAAGATGAGATCCTAACGCCCATGTTGCATTTCTGGTGTGGGGTCTGAGGAGATGGCGTACGTGAAAACTCCAGCCGTCCTGTAACCCAGCGTCTGTGACCAGCAGCAATGGTCACGCTTGCTCTGTCCTTAACGCTTGCTCCGGTTAGATATCGGATCCATTTCACGCCAGCTAACGGTACAATCTTGGGCGAGACTTCAGTTACTCTGATGGGCTATGATTTACTCGGATCCAGTTCCGCCCCAAAGCCTGGGCTTTTTCTTCCAACCCACTGTCTACTCGGACTCAGGACCTCCGCCCTGGTTTGGGGGACAAAGCACACGGATATTATGAGATTGTTAAGAAGATTGGATAATCCGATGGAACTGTGCAAAGTCTGTAATTCTTGAAATAAATTGTTTGAGACATTCTTGCTGACATGGTTGAAGCTTTAACTGAATTAAAGATAATTTGTTAGAGTTAATGGCACAGCCATGAAATTAGGTTCTTTCCTATGTCTGTGCACGTGTTCTCCAACTTGGTGATTAAAAATTTTATTGCAGAGGATTTTAATGTTTATTAAGCTCTTTGACAAACATTCCTTTGCCAAATTTTGGATGACTGCTCTTTCTCATTCTGTACGTTTGTCTTAGTTTAGCTGACTGACAGTCTTTCTGAAGTAACACAAGCACACGCAAATTATACTTCAATCATTTTACAGTATTTTAACATGCAGAAAAAACGGGTCCTGCTTTGCATTTTATCTTTTATTTTCACAAGTTAAACATTGAATGTTAAAAAGTATGAGAATAGAATTTTGACAGAAGGTCTCATTCAAAAATCTCTGATCTTTCTACTTCATTGTCGTTTTCTTATCTGGCAACTGAGCTAAATCTGATGAATTTATACAAATAGACAAAGACTACACAGTCTCTTTTGTTTTTCTGTCATCGGCAAACTGCCAGTGGGCAAAGCGTATTTCCATTGTTTTGTGGAAGTGATAATTACCTATGTGGTCACTGAAAAATGAACTCCACACATCATAAATGGTGCAGATATTCTATTAAACTCATTTTGCACTTTTATGCATATGCAACAGCTTACAGACAAGATTCCTTTTAGAGTCCAAAAATGGTAGCATTCTTAATATAAAATTTTCAGTGAAGTTCTAGAGAACTAATATTCACATTTCACTGTCAAATCCCTTATATATTTTGCATGTGTTTGCTTAAAAGTATTAAAAAATAGAATGTGTCCTTCTTATGATTTTTAAATTTAAGACATCAAAATAACGTGATCCCTTTTCATAGAGATTTAGGACAAATTTGAATGACAGTTTTTGCACTATGGTACAGAACACATTCTGTTCTCACTTGCTGTGGACTTTTCAGATTCCTATTAACATTTGCACTTACAGTAACTATTGAGCCTGAGGCTGCCTCTAAAAATCTTGCCACCACCCTGAGAGTTTGTTGCTCTCCCATTTCTGTTATTTGAGAAACTCTGGAACTGAGATGCTAAATCTACATTATACAGCTATATGGGGACCCCTAAGCAGGGATGTCTTGCGGACCTGGCGTTAGTACACGGACTTGCCGGTACAGAGGTGGGTTCCGTGGCGTAGAGCTGTGTGTCTTCCGCAAGGGCTGCCGCCGCTGACCTCCAGAAGAGAAGAGTCCTACGATGTCACGTCATCCACACTCCCCTCGGTCTCCTCCAGTCCTCCCACAGTCCCAGCTCCATGACAAATTTTGTGACACTCGTGTTTGCTTAAAATAGGAAATCTTATATCATTTTGGCTTACAGGTTCACATGGCTTTGTATTTATTGCTATTTAATTTATTTGATCATGAGTTATCAGTCAAATTTAATTTTCTAAATTGTTCTTCCTCCATCCTCAATTTAATATTTAGCGAATGAGTAAAGGCTACAGAAAAACAATGAGTAGTTTAATACCTCACAGGCATTTTATTTAAACTCTAGGCTTCTCATTTATTTCACAAGTCTGAATTTTAATGCACCAAGTTTCTATTTTACTAGAGAATATAACTTTGATCATAAATGCTTTCTGTAATATTGGGTACCAGAATTAAAGACCTACTTGTCTGGACTGTTAGCACGGGTAGGGTAGTTTGGAGCTGTCACGACATGGGGGTGACGTGGTCGGGGCAAATCTAAATGGAGACGTTGCCTTTAGCACTTAAATGATTTAGATGATTTCAAAAGAATCTCTGGTACCTAACATCACAGAAAGCACTTACATGATTTCAAAAGACAGAGGAATGTGATGCAAAATCAGAGATCTGAGAGAGGCAAAGAGAAATTAGGAGCAAATAATATGATAAATATGTGAATAGATCCAACCAACAAGAAAAACAATGCTTTGGGGGTTGAACAAGACACAACTGACATACACAAAATTAGCTATGAGTTGGGAGAGGGGATGAGTGAGTGTGCTAAGGAATTTTAGTTCGGGAACTTTACTAAATATACTGTATAACTGTAAGCATTAATGACTAAATATCATAATGGTTGATTTTGGGGGTCACCCTGACCGCATTAGGGAAGCCCAGGCAGCTGTTAGAGCATCAATTATCCTCAATCTTTGCACTAATTGTCCTCAATGCTCCGATGGGCTCTAAGTCCAGCCCTCTTCTGCCGACACGGAAACCTGGTGTGCGGGCAGGTGCTTGAAGGACTAGGCAGCCCAGGTGTGCTGTGAGGGTGTTTCTGGAGGAGGCTGGCATGTGAGTCTGTGGACCAGGTGGGTAACACCCTCCCTGCACGTGGGCACCATCCACGGGGTGGGTCCAGATGGAAGAGAGAATTCCTGCTCTCTCTTCTGGAGTCGGCACCCTTCTTCTCCTGCCCTCGGACATCCGGATTCCAGGTGCCCTTTGTCCGGGGCCTTCAGCCGGGACTAAGAGTGACACTGTCAGCTTCCCTGGCTCTGAGGCCTCCAGACGTGGGCGCGCCAGCACCTGGCCCACCTGGTCCTTCAGCTCACGGACGGCCTGTGGCCTGTAGTGAGTGGTCCCCCTAACAAATCCTTTCTCTGTCTGTGTGTGAGGAAATGTCCTGTGAGTTCATAGTGCGTCAGCTCATGGTGCGTCTCCTGTGCACACACACGACGTGCGATTCTCAGACAAGGCTGAAGGCCCGAGAGCCTGGCGGCGCTCACCATGAGTTTTGGTCAATTTCGTCAAAACCTTAGGCTGTCCCTGAGGGTGTTAAGGAGACCACAGTGACGTAAGCATTTTTTTATGAATAGGGTTCAGCTGCTCCTGTTACACTGTGCATGAGTGTCTATGCTCACAAAATACACACGTTATTATTGCCTGTTATTGTGTGAAGTAGCCTAGGAAGTGTTGTGGCCTGTCTTTGTATGTTTCCCAAATAAATTCCCCTTTAAAAAGGTAACCGAATGTCATTTAAAGAGTTTTTTAAAATTATTTTTCAGGATTTTGTTCTGTCGGGATTGTGATTTTTAGGATTGTCGTCCCAAACAAATAATAAAAACGTATGTGGCAAAATACAAAGAAAAAAATAAGTCAGTCGTGAACCGCAGCTTAGGCTGGAAGTGAAGGTGTGACGGGGAGGAGACGGGAAGAGGATGGCACGCAAATGGGCTACGGTGGTGTTTCTCGGATTTTTTTCCTTGTGCTGCACATATATTACATCTACATTACTTTGTGTCTCTACAGTACTTTGAAAATCAGAATTAAAATGTAAAATTAATAGAAGAAAATTAAGTTTTTATCAATTACACTTCAAAAATGCTGAAAAAGTAAATTCATTTAGGAAAAGCTACTAAGAGTTCAGAGTTTGAAAGTTTCTGCGGCAAATCAACATAAACCGACATAAATAAAAATATCATGCAAACATTAATTTAGAGATGACATAGAACAGATAAACCATGGTACCCCAGTCTAAACAACAAAAGCTAAGGTCAAATAAAAGTGAAGAAGTGTTTTCTAAGTGCTTTTGTGTTGTGGAGAAGAAAGCAGACTTCCATGAGTCAGATTAAAATTAAAATGCAAGTATGAGGATCTCAAACATGCATATCACACGAAGCCAATATTCTTAGTGAACCAAATGTTCCAAGACTGTCCACATCACATGCGCACTCCAATTTTTTAGCAGGGTGCAGGACATGTATAGGAAATTCGGATAGAAGAACCGGACGTGGTTGAAAGGTCGAGGGGAAAAAAACGTCACTAGCATCAGACGCACGCAATTAAAACAAGCGAATGTTCACCGCGTGTCAAATTGTCCAGATTGTTTTGGACATACTCAGTGCTGATGAGTGACGTACCGCGAAGTTCTACAGCCTCCCACAGGCCAGCTGGCAGCAAACACTGAACGTTTTAAACTTGAATACTCTCTTAGCCAATATTTTTTAATAATTCAATCTAAAAGAAATAATAAACTAGCTAGACAAATATTTATCCTTTAGAATATTCTCATATAAAGTGTGTGGATACAAGAACTGCTAAAGTGCACAGACCCCACAATATTGATGTCTCGAGACACGCCCAGGGCCGGCAGAGGTATTCACGGCTCTGAGCCGTGAGTGAGAGCGGGTCACTGAGGACACGCCGCAGTGAGAGTCCTTCGTGCATGAAAACGTCACTCACGTGTGCACAGGCCGGGAGAGGCGCGGACGGATGAGGACGGGGCGGAGGGCAGAAGGGGCCGCGGGGAGGGGACGCTCACAACAGGGTCCGGGTGGAACGGAAGAAATAACTGACTCCCCCCCACCCGCTCTTGTTTTTTAATTTGCAGTTTTCTCACAATCATCTCACACTAAACGTTCTAACTAGGACTCGATTACAACGGGGCAGCAGCTGAGCCAGCGGGGACCACTTCTGAGGCAGACAGAGAAACCCGCGTGGCTGGAAACCAGGCCTCTTTAAGGGCCGCAAAGGCCCACCGAGGTCAGTGGGAGGCGACGGGAGCTTGACGTGCTGTGTGATTTTAAAGCCGTTCCTCTCTCGTCTCTCTGCAAAATAGAGGACACAGTGCTGGGCGCGGGGAAGTGACGCGTCACGACGTGGGGACCGGGAAGGTCATTCTCCCTCCGCACATGCCGAAGGCACCCGCCAGAGCCGGCGCCTTTCCAGAGGGGCCCAGCGCGGCGCACGTCCCCTTTGCGGCCGCGGCTGACTCCACGTCACACGCCGGGCTGGGCGGCCCTTTTGCAGCTGCGCTGTCAGGACAGGAGGGCGTGGACGTCCTCACAGAAACCCGGGCGCAGGTGGCGTCTGTGCCCACACACGTGTGTGTGCGTGTGTGCGCGTGTGTGTGCGTGTGCATGCGTGTACATGTGTGCGTGTGCGC
>RJWJ010042469.1:0-13038 GCA_004363605.1 Indri indri | reverse complement strand
GCCCAACATCCAATAGATGTTATTCTTATATGTGCACTTATGTGTTGATCAGTTAATACCAATTTGCTGGTGAGTACATGTGGTGCTTGTTTTTCCATTCTTGGGATACTTCACTTAGTAGAATGCGTTCCAGCTCTATCCAGGAGTATACAAGAGATGCTATATCACCATTGTTTCTTAAAGCTGAATAGTACTCCATGGTATACATATGCCACATATTATTAATCTACTCCTGTATTGATGGACACTGGGGTTGTTTCCACATCTTTGCGGTTGTGAATTGTGCTGCTATAAACATTCGGCAAATCCCTTTTGCAGAAGAGCAGAAGATGAGGGCCTTGGGAGGAAGGTCAGGGCACACAGGCGGTGTTAGGGCACCGTGGCAGTCGGTTCTGAGAGGCCAGAGGGCGCAGTGGGAATAGCAGACGTCTCAGCCCGACATGAGGGGGTGAGAAGGAGAGAGAGGCCCGGGGAAGGAAAGGGCAGTGGCGGAGGACCTCCACCAACAACCGTGGCTCTCTCACACTGGCCGGGGCTGACCCTGCCCCGAGTCTCCACAGTCGGTAGACATTGATTTTTAAAAATTCATGGCTGGGCAGGGGAAGGGAAAAACTTAAAACGAATGGGCGAGCGGGGGCCGAGACCTAGGAGACTCGCGTCCCAGCCGTGCTGTACTTCCTGAGCCTTGAAAGCAAAGCCAAAAAGATGCCCGAATGAAAAGGGTAGCTGCCGCCAGTCAAGGCCAAAAGAAACTAAGGAGAGGGAAGTCGACAAAAACAAAAAGTCATGAGAAAAATCGTATCTAGTTGGCAATTTTTCCCCAAGCTCACAAAAACCACCACCTGGGGACAGAGAACTGGGGTGATCCCTCTACACTCTCCTGCCTAATGAGAATTTCTGAAAGCAAAATAGGCCTCGAGGGAGTCCCCATGAGGTGGTAATTTATAAAGCTGCGCCTACACCATGCTGATTCTGAAAGAGACTGGTTTCCTGGTGCACCAGAGCCTTTTGTGGGAAAACAAAGCTCTAGGAAAGAACTCGAATAACAGAAGGCTCCAGAGAGAAAAGATGACACATCTGGGCCTGTGACTGCACCTCAGATTCACTCAACCACAACCTTCCCCGAGGAACCCACTTCCTCAGCCTCCCTTTGCCTGGAGTCGGAATATCTGCTTAATTACCAGCCGCTCCGGAGGAATGCAAATCTGGGGCTGTGTCGTGGACCCCATCTCCCTTCTGCGACCTTAACCTGCCACCCTAACTCCCTGTGTCTTGGATTTAAACAAATTAACTAGACGCGAAACAGAAAGAGGCTATTACTCCAGGGAATCGGATCCTTATAGCGTATACTCGTGAATTTCCCTTATGGGTTTGAGTCAGCCGTGGATGTCTCAGAAACGTTCCAGATGATCTCACGGAGGCAAGGGCAGACTGGTAATTAAACCACACGACTCAGGAAGGCCCAGAAATACAGAACAAAGGGCAAGGAGAGGAGAGAGAAGAAACAAAAAAAGAAAAAGAAAACCAAGAGGCAGGAAACTGGGGTCCTGCTTTGGTCTTTGGGGGCTCTGGGAATGCTTTGTCACACATCTTACCCGCCCGGAGGCCGGTGTTACAGAAGCTCCTGAGGAAAGGTACACTTTTGCCTCGCATATAAAGCAGTGATGTACAGAAAAAATGACATGAGCTGAGGGCAGGCGGTCTCAGGACTGCGTGAGCCTTGCGGAGCCAGACACGGTCGGATAGTGGAGGCAGCGTAAGAGTGGGGCTAGTGAGGGTGGGATTGGGCTGTCTTCCAGGCTCCCAGGCCCACCTTCCTCCACCCCAAACGCTACAACACCATGGGGCTAATGTCTTCTCTGTGCCCCTGCACTCTCCTCTCTTCTCCGGCCTGCCTGGCACTGGGAGGCTGATGACAGGGACTGCACCCAGGGGCTCCCTTGTGTTCAGGCTCCAGTTAGGTTTGGCCAATGGGAGGCACGTCCAGGAGCTCCGAGAGAAGAGTGAAGCTCCAATGTTCGTTCCCAAGGCCTCCTCCCCGTGGGGGTGTCACGGACTGGCTGAGCACTTCCACTGAAGGTCACAGTTCCCCTCAGCTGGCCTGTCCAGAACTCTGTCCCTCCCCCCATGCTTAAGTCCTTTAGGCCTCTGGGTGGTCACTTTGCCCCACTAACCTCAGGTTCTGCACTATTCCATATGGTTTTCCAACACCCTGCTCTCACCTTGATATCAAGTCCCCTATTGAACTATCGTCAAATTACACAAGTTGAGTCGTGCTGTCAGTTTCCTTCTAAAACCCTGCAGATCTAGCCTTTAAAGCCAGCATAGACCAATTAGGAATCATATTGTCATTGTTCCATGGTGGGGGGCGCCAGTCTTCAAGGTGACTAAGTTACTGGGGCATCAACCTATACTTAGAAATGTCTAAGAAAGTCAAAGATGCCAAAAATGGCCAACAGTGGCCCAGTGGTCTTCGGGAACTGGGGGAGTCTGCTCAGCACCTGAGGACTACATGGCCCTTGGCTGAGGGAAATAAAAGTCTTTTCTCTTGGTCTAAAGTCAGTTTACAGTTCGTGAGGAAGAACAGTGGTCTCTGCAGCATGCCAGGAGGGATAATGGACAGTAACATGCAGGTCAAGAAGGAATTCCCTTCCTTTCTCAGTGCTAAGGACAAAGAAAGAGGGAGATACGACTCACAAGGAAGGAGAAGGAGGGAGACGTGAGTTAGCCCCATGAGTCACCTTCCATCACGAGGCGGGACCTTCTGCTGAGCTACCCAGCAATGGGAACCTGCAGGGCATCAACACTCAAAAGCCATCGATGAGCAAAAACAAGTGCAGCTTTGCATTCATTGCCTCGAAACCCCCTCCCTCATTTAATCCGAAACCTAATTTTGGGGTAATTTCATGTTTAACAAATCACAAGTGTTTGATGTACCCTGAGATTGTTTTATCCTCCCTCCTCCCCAGACCCTCATGAAAATGAGATGCTGCACCTCATTTGGGGATTTGGGACAGAAAATACAATAAAACAATCTGGATCTAGGTCAGCAGAAAGTCTGTTTGTTCAGTGTAAAGAAGCCTCCCACTAATTAACACTTTCCTGGGGAAAAAAAGAGTGAAAGGCATGTGCGAGGAACATATATATCCCTCTTGAAACGGTACCATTTCAGATTCAGTAAAGTCACACTTACCCCTTCAAATTGGAGTAGTACTCGCATGTACTGAAAATTAAAATTCCAGAAAGAGTCAATGCTGAAAAATTCAGCCAATCACCTAACAGAACTAATTAAATTTCTTGGGCTATTAATTAGTATTTATGAAATTATGGAACTTTAAGCCTTAACTCTGCCATTCTTGCTTCAAGTATTAAGATATTGTGGAAAGGGAGAAGTAACCAAGGTGTCAGCTCGCCAACTCTTCCAAAAAATGGTATTCAGACCTGTACCCAACTCATGCCATCAGTCCAGTGGTTCCAAAGAAAAAATATCACCTCTAAGAGCAAACCCAGAATAGCATAAAATATACTTTCTTTCCTTCTTAATTGCCTGAACACTGTGGGCATATAATACTATGCAAGAGGAGCAAATGAACTTGCACCCATGGCCACATGTGGGTTACAAAGGCAGCATCACTGTTTTCCGCAACGCTGTAACGATGAGCGTTTTCCCTCGCAGATGCTTGGCTTCTGAGGCATCTTGTACAGAATAACATATTCAAAAGCCTGTTCTTTCCTCGCCTGCTCATCTACTCAAACTTTTGCCCTCCAAGGAATTAATAAGTTCTGATGGACTCCACATCAGTCTTCATGTAAGATCCTTTTTGAAAATTATGAGGCTCTCTCCACCATCCAGTACTCAACTGGAAACGTATTTATGGAGCATCTACCATGTGTTCAACACTCCTCTAACTGCTGAAAAGGTACAAAAATGTACAAGATACTGTTCTTTACCAGGGGCATCAGGATGTTTTATGGGGATAATACATATCCAAATGAAACAATAAACAAACCAAATGCATGAGATACTGATAAAATAAAGTGCTCATTGGTGCGATAGGATGATCAAAATAAATTTCACTCTCAGGGGTGCCTTCCAGCTCCAACAACTCTCCATTTCTATGCAGCACCAATAATAACCGAAGAATTTAACTAAAGGTTCCGGAAGGTGTGTTTTAATCATGAGCACGTCCCTAGTGCAGTGGTACACTGTAAGCTCTGGGCAAATGCTGAATGAATGAATAAGTAAATGAGTGCAAAATGTAAAGAAGACAGAAAGCAGAATGAATTGGCATTACTGGGAAAGCTTCCGACCTGAGACTGCTCTCAAACAAAGCTGTAAAGCAGAGGTTACAAACAGTCAGCCCTCAAGGTAAATCCAGCTATACGGCTGCGTTCCATCCAGCCTACACTGTATTGGTGGTGGTGGTGGTACTGCGGTGATGATGATGACCATGACAATAATCATGATGAAGATAAGCATGGAAGTGGAGAGAGAATTTAAAAATCAGGAGAGTCCATGTTTAAGTCCATATATTTCTGTCATAAAACAAAATCTACCTGCCCTGGCTGCCATGTCTGTGTGGCATGATGCCTCTGGCTGGACAGTGGCTCCTCCCCTTCTTGGGGTGTTATCTCCCCAATTTGCATGATGTTCCACCCTCTCAGCTCTCAGCTGTCTCCCCAACCAAGGCCAAGGGTCAGTTACCTTTTATTTTCATGCATGCCCTATTGCTTTCTTATGGAAGAGAAACCATCCCCACACACAGACTACTGAAAGTGGGAAAATAAAAGATAGTCCAAGAGAGATTCGCCTTTCAAGGGAAATGTGAGAGAATCTCTCTTATGAAGATGAATGAAGAACTGAGATGCTGAAATTTCTCTGCCATTAATATCAATCTAAATGTGTCTTCAAAAGAACAGACATTACCTTCTTACATTAGCAGATGCTGCCTTCTCAGTGAGGCGTTGCGGGGGCATCCTGTCTAAGACGACGACCCACCTCTACACACTTCCCACCCCTTCCTCCACTGTATTTTTCACCTTAGCTCTTACCTCTGTCTGAAATACCATGTATTTTACTGGCTCATCGTGTTTATTGTTGGAATCCGCTAAGCTCATGAAGGAAGGGATTTTTTCCCTTTCTGTTCATGCTTCATCCCTTGTGCCTAGGAGAGTGCCTGGAACATAGTAGACACTTGAGGAATGAATGAACAAACTCAGCATGCTCCTCTAATTTATTAATACCTTCTCTGCATGATCTCTGCCTGAAGAGAGGAAAAGGCTGTTGATAGACAAAGATCTCTCTCCCGGTGGAGGAAGTAACATCTTGGAAATAGCCTAAGCAAAGGCTTGAGCTGGCAAGCGGCACATGAGGAGGGAAGCAGGGCTCTGTAAGAAGTAGAGTTTAATTAAGATGAAAAATGGGTCACGGAGCTGCCAGTTAAGAAGCCACGTTAGGTGTGAACAACAAGGCACCGCCCACCTGCCCTTGTTGTCATCCCAGACCACTGCGCGCCCCAGCCCAGCTCTCTCACTTCCATACTTGTGTCTTTTTGGACCTTGCCTGGACCGTTCTAGCACCCATCAACTGACCCTCTAAAGAAGAGCCCAGACTGCTCACTGCAGGCTGTAAACCCTGTAGGATCCGCTGGTGTCTGCCCGGTTCTCTGGCCCCAACTTCTGCCTCTCCCGCAACACATGCACTTCCCCTGCCAGTCACACTAAACAACTTTCCAAAGCCCATGTGGGTGTGATCCACATGAGCCTCGGGACACGGCCCCTCTGATTGGAGCCCAAGCCCTCCCCATTCTCCCAACACACAGCAGCTCGTTCCTCAAGATCAGCTCTAGTAACCCCCTATATGGGCCTCTCCCTACACCCCCAGTACTCTCGGCAGACCCAGGACCCCTTCTCTGTACCTCTCTACCACATGCTACAGCTCCGGTCGTGCTCACATATCAGAAGCTGCATGCATACAGCACGCACACACACGTGAACAGCCCTGTATTTAAAGGCACCTGTAGCACTCCCAGCCAACTGAATGTACCCAGGCCACTTCTCATACCCTCCCTGGAAATTGATGGGCTTTCTGGTTCAGTGGTCACAGCCCTTGGGTACTACCATGTGCCTATTTTCAAGGATCCTGATTTAACCACTTAAACCCTACTCCCTTTGTTATGGCTTGAGTCCCCTTAGCTTTTCCCATTTGTTCTCAATTTAATCAATTTCGAGTCACTGGTCTCTGCTTCTCTTCTTGTTGTGGGGTCACGTCCTCAGACCAATAAAAGCAGAATCGAGTTCTGGACCTAAGTTCTAGCTCCTTTGAAGTTCAAACTTCCCTCTCAACCACATAAATAATGGAGAAGGGGAACTCAGTGGCACATTGTATTTAGGTGCTTACATAAATAACACCCCACTTTCAATTATCTTTGGGAAAACCCTTGAAAAATCCTCCTACCTTTCTGAGTACAAAAGAAACAAACTGAAAATGGGCTGAGCCTCTTTTTGTAATGTCTGTGATTTGGCTTCAAAAAAAGGGCTGGTTTTCCACATAGAAAATAATTTGAAGAAATAAGAAAAATGAGAACTATGTTCAAAAGGCTATTTAACTTTCCTTTTATTACACTAAAAGCAATGAAGAGAATGAAGCATGTCAGAATTTGTGATTTATGGATCACCGCGGCATATTATAAAAATTCAGCAATAGCTTCTAATGAGAAAACACAAAAAAAATCAAATTGGTGAATCTTATTAATTCAGAAAAAAATGGAGATGTTGGGGTTCTGTCCCTACTAGCAAAAATCACACTGTACCCTCGTACACCTGAATGATAATTCTATTGTGACTTTCCATGCATCAGGAACAAAACATAACTCTTCAAAGCAGAAATAGAAAAGCAACCTAATATTAGGCTAACTCAACACGATAATCATTCTAATTTATTTGCATTCAGAGCTCCTTTTGCTGAGATCGTTTTTTCAAGAGTTGAAGGTTATCCTCTAAGTACCACTGCTTAGCTACCAAATCTATTAACAAAAAGCCGCTGGCATTTTATCTTTAAGATTCCAGTGTGCTTCCAGTACTGTTTTTATACTTATCTGCAATAAAAAGGTGATTCCTCCAATTGCTTTGGATTTGGTTGAATCAGATTTACTGTCTGGCTTCTCAACCTTATTCCCAAGTACAGTGTAATAGGAAAATGCAAAGCTCTTTCAAGTCCCCATGGGTCCCCATGGCAGGGTGGTGAAAATTTTGTTTTCTTTACTACTTTCCATTTCATAAGAGAAATAGTCTCAAGGAGAGGATTTCTAATGCAATTTTGTTAGATACAGACCATTAAATATGTAGGGCTGGATTTCCAGCCTGTATATGTAGCCCATGGGAGAACTCTCCCTTTTGTCATGAAAACCCAGGGGAAGAGTTGGTCTGTGCTGTTTTGTGAATAAAAAATCCAGAAGGGGAACACTTTTCCCATTTTAAAGCCAGGGAGGAGTTTTTGGGACTTTCACTTTTTCACACTTGCATGTAAAGAAATGGCCTAGGTTTTATGGTAATGTGCATCTGGAATGTTCTTAGCACCACCTGAAAATTACTATTTCTATTAATAGTTAAGGTAGATGATAGATAATAGATAGATAGATGCATTCAAGGACAATATAACCCACTCTTGTTCATAACCACAAGAGTAACTGGGGAAACAGCATTGGATTCTTCTGTCTTTGGAACTCCTAGGGGAGCACGGATTGATTTAAAATGTTAGCCTGAAAAATGTGTAGATTTGTATTTTTGGACAGTTCACCATAGGCATTGTTAGAAAAGGCCTAGGGAAAAAAGAAAGAAAAGGCCTAAAAAATTCAGAGAGGCTGCTCTAACCATAGTGTTGTTAGAAAAAGACCAAAAATTAGGAAATTGTTTGTAGGGCTGCTAAAATCACAATAGCGTTGGAAAATATTTAGAAAATTAGCATGGACTGATAATTTGGAGGAGAATACACAGATTTTCAAAGCACCATGGGGGCCCCAATATAGGAGGTCTGTCTGGAAAGTATCCAGCCATTGTTAATATAATGAGAACGGTTTGTGAGACATCAATGTAACCTGGCAGCCAAGGAGAGTGGACTGGAGCGCGCATGTGTGAACAATGGTGATGTCACTGTGCTAGTCAGTGGGGCGATAGATGCCGTTGAGCGAGCCTGCATACTGCGTGGCCGTGGCATTCAAAATGACTGAGCCAGTGGAGCAACAAATCTGCATCAAATTTGGCGTTAAGCTTGAACATTCCTCCACAGAAACTATTCGGATGATTCAGAAGGCTTTTGGGGACGATGCAATGAGTACAGCGCAAATAAAAGCGTGGCACAAATGCTTCAAAGATGGTTGAGAATCTGTTGAAAGTGATCCACGTTCTGGAAGGCCTACAATAAGCAGAACACCTGAGAATGCTGAACGTGTACGGGTGAGGTTACGAGACACTGGGAGAACTGTGTGAGGTCCCAAGGTGCCTACTTTGAAGGGGCTGAGGTGTCACTGTCCTATGTGCAGTGTTTCTTGTATCTTGTCTCTTTTTCAACAAATGTCTCTATTTTTCATATTACATGGCTGGATACTTTCTGGACAGACCTCATATTTTCCATTTTTTTGGAAATGAGTGATATCTACCAACAGGGACTGGGCTCCTAGAATGCATCAACACTTCCAGCATGCCAGTTCTGTTGTAATGGTTCCTTTGAGACTGCAGGCTCCAGAGCCCCCATGGCCAAGGCTCAAAACCAGGTCCTGCTTCCTTGTACTATGTGATTAAGGCCAAGGGATTTCACTCCTCGTTGCCTCAGTGTCCTCATTGTTCATGTGAGGTTGCGATGATCCAACAATGAGATACAAGTGAGGAGTTTAACACAGTGTCTGCTACTTAGTAAGGACTTGATGACATCTCACTAAATAAAAACGTCATCATAGAAATGCAACTCTTGTTTATCACTTCTGAAAAGTGGAGACACCAAGAACTACCTTTCAACATTTTTGTACAAAATGGAAGTAATTATGGATATTGTTGCTGGGCAGCTAATCGGTACAGCAGTCATCACTGTCGTTATGGTAATGATTACCATCATCTGTCTCATCTCCTGGTTATATATCTCAGTAAAACTCAACCCAATTGTAGCTTCTTGAAGACAAGCAAGCTTCATGGGCTTACAACCTGTACAGTTGCTCCAGGCCTGGCATTTAGAAGTGTCCGTGCTTGATTCGATGCTCTGCTGTTGCCTTGTTGAAATTCCTAATGTTTGAACAGGGAGCCCCACCTTTTAATTTTGCACTGGGCTCCACAAATTATGTAGCTGGTCCTAAAGACAGGGACTATGTCCGAGTTTTGTAAACCTTCTCTGACAGGCACAGTTCTTCATACGTAGCAGGTTTGCATTAGATGTCTGTTGAAGTGAAATTGACGTTACCACCAATAAATAATAACTGAACATGAAATTCATTTATTTGAGGCCCACTTTTGGAAATCAAGGTTCTTCTAGAGCTTATAAAGTCCTTTCGTGGGCAGGCCTTTGGCAGATGACAATATTCATTCCAAGTAAATTCTGTAAATGTAGAAATAGATTATTTGCAGGATCCACATACATAAATTCAGACGGGAAGATTGGTTAAATGTTAAAAATTATTTTTTGAAGCAGACAAAAATGTGCAAAAAACATTGGCGAAATGGCTTGGGAAAAGGTTGTTTCTAATGTTTTTAATATTGACACAGCAACTGATTTTAAATCCTTCCTTTATCAACATAAAAAGACATTTCAAGGGAAAGGAAATAAATTATAACGCCATTAGCCACCACACATTGTAGAAATACTTATTGTAAAAGAAAACCCTTTCTAACTAAGTTTTACTGTTCCGGATCTCAGCTTCTTTCACAGAAATGAAGAATGAAATACTACACTTGATTTCATTTGGGAATATTAATGGGATTGAAATAAGCTTTAAATTTGCCTTTGACTCATTAAGCTTGAAAGTCAAAGTGGTAAAAATATGTACTTTTGCTTCACAACAGACTGAAATGGATAACAGTAGAAAAGAATTTTTTGTATGTGTGCAGGAGTGTAACTTAGAGTAAAAGGACCTGTTGGGAGAAATTTGAACCAATTGTAATGTAGAATTTAGCTATTATATATAAACAGATGTCTATATTCATCATGTAGCTTTACTTGTCAAAAAATATCTTTAAACTTGTACAGTCAGAGAAAGTATCAATAACATAAAATTTCACAGGCCCCTTTTAGAACTGTGGCCTTAACATTTTGTAGGGAAATAAAGCTTTGGTTAACCTTGGCTCTGGTAGACCTCATTAAAATAACAGCCTGTCAGTTTCAAGTTTAAAATAACAGGGCTGTCAGTTTTATATGCAGTGGAACAATCTACAATTTTATTCCCTGGGACAAGGCTGTGGGAAGGGGGGGCAGACGGTGGGCAAAGATTGGACAACACTGCCATCTGGTGGCCACAGTGAAGGTGGTCTGTAAGTGCCTGCAGGTGAGGCTGGACCGCCCTGAAGAAAAAGGTGGGATGATGTCAGGCTACTTTGGGCAACCTTTTGTATCAACTTTTTGACACCCTTTGTCTTTAAAATGCATGCACATGCTGAGAGCCAATATGCAATTTATGATCTCAAAATTATAGTAAATCAGTAAGAAACTCTACTCTTTGGTAACCTGTAATCCCTACATATAAATGACTTCATGCAATTCATTTTCAAGAGAGTGAAATCTTGTGAGAAAGATTAGATTCATCAAAAATCTTGTAGATATTTTCCTTTATAAAAACTGCCACATATCTGGTGGCTTGTTACGTGAGTACCTTGGTACAAATTCATCAAACTGTTTATATATGATTTGTGTACTTGTCTGGGTGATTGTTATACTTCAGTGAAAACAAATAAATGTAAGCTGAAAAATCTCTGTCCGTAGGCAAAATATTGAGAGATGTCACAAAACTGAATGCAACATGTTCCCATTTATATAAAAGAAAGTGATTGTAGAGATAGGCTGGGTCCCAAACAGACTTCTGATGTAACCTAACTTGGAATCGGTTCTTTCCTGGTACACTTTGGGCAATTTATTAGGGGTCTGTAAGGAAGGGCAAGAGAGTGATGTCAGAGAAAGGGGATAAAAATGAATTTTGCTCATTTGAAGTACAAGCTCCCCAAAAAAATTCAGAAGAAAATCCTGAACACTCTAATGTTAAGTGAGCAGCCTGCCTTCAACTCATTCAAATAACAACCTTAGCCTGGGGACTGTGCTCAAGCCCTCTCAGGAGCAGCTGGCCCCTCTCCCGATGTGCTCATCAAGGACCAGTAGACGGTGCTCTCGATATGGCAGCCACCTGCTACATATGGCTGTTGAGCACTGGAGATGTTCGATGGTGTAGACAGAGTTGACACTGCTGTAAGTACAAGAACCCCAAGTGCAACAAACCCACAGCAGAGTTTGAGACCCATGCCATTCAACATGGCAGGCATTAGCCACAGGTATCTATGGAGCACTGGAGAAGAAGTCCTATGGAATGAATTGAGATGGGCTGTAAATGTAAAACACAAGCTAGTTTTGAAGACTTAGTACCACAAAAAAAAGGATGTAAAATATCTCATTAAAATTTTTCATACTCATTATACATGGAAATTACAATATTTTGGATATGTTGGGTTAAACAAAACATAATATTAAGATTAGTTTCAATTTACTTTATTTCATGTGGCCACTAGAAAATTTAAAACTATGTATTTAGCTGACATTTGTGGCTAGCATAGTATTTCTATTGGATATCACTGCCTTAGACTCTCATTGCTTCCTTGCCCAGAACAGCCATTCTGCCGTTACAAGGTGGTTCTCTTCCCATTAGAGCTAAAAAGGACAACCTATGACCTCTTTGCAGCCTGCAGGAGACTAAGAGAACCCATTTAGGTTGTGCGATGCTTACAATGCAAAGGTGAAAGTCAAGTGTGATTATGTCACTTGGGTCTAATCACAAGAGGAGTAAATGGCACTCCCTGGTTGGTGCCCCATGGGGTAAATTGGATCTTTAAGGTAACCAGATGGCTCCCAGGAACAGGTAATTTACCTCACAGGGGTAAGAACTTGATTTCCAAGAAAGAATACAGTTTAGTCACCCTATGCCATCTGTCCCCAGGGTGATACTTCTACTCATTAAGAACTTCCAGTTCCAAGTGCCCTAGCAATATATACACTTACTAAACTTTATTAAATCTGTAAGAAGATAGTGTTTAAGGAAGGGATAAATTTTCCCCCATTTCGAAACTGATTTTTAGGGAGATTATGCAACTTTGCTAAAGTCACAGTTAAAGCAAACACTGTGGACTTCTCTCCCCTATTGAAGAGGCTTTGCATCCATGAGCTTTTGCCACTCAGGGTCCCTCTGCCAAGAAAAGACCTTCCCAACTCTTCTGCCTGCAGAACACTATTTATCCTTCAAGGTCCAGTTCAACTGCCGCCTCTTCCTTGAAGCCTTCCTCCATTCCAGTTTCTCTCTTATAATGAAATATTGATTATACTTCTCACACCCTACAACCCTTAAATATATGAACCATTTAGTATGCTCATTTATGTATACATATCTTTCCTCCACTGTATGGTAAGTTCATTGAAGGCAAGACTATGTCTTACATATCACTGTATGCCCAGGACCTAAAAAGGGCCTCGTACATTGTAGATGCCAAATAGATGAGAGTGTGTGTGTGCGCACACGTGCGCATATGTGTGTTTAGTTGAACTGACTACCTATAAATAGACCCTAAACAACCAGTTCTCCAGAAAATAGGGAGGCTTACAAGGAAGACACCCCTCTCTGTAGCAATATGTTTATTTTGCAAGTTAGGGCATCTAGAATTTATGTTTTGTTTACAGTTTCATTTGGAGACCCAGAATTTAAATTTGTCCTGCCTATTCCGCTTCATTTATTCATTTATTCATTCATTCCTACAACCAGGCTTTGTACTGGGAGGTGGGACACACATTTCCTAGGATGTGGT
>RJWJ010042468.1:0-13037 GCA_004363605.1 Indri indri | reverse complement strand
CCAGAAACAGTACAGGGGGCAATTGAGCCATCTGTGTCCTCCAGTGGTCCTGTCTCAGTAGCCTCACTGGATTGCACGTTTAGATGACAGTCTAGAAAGAGAGGCTAACGCCAGTGGGGAACCACTCAGGTCTGTGATGGCAGAACCTCTCTAAGATTTCTCCAGTTACCAATATTCCTGTTCAAACATCAGTTGAAGCCAAAGGGAAAAGTGAAGACTGTCAGTGAGAAAGCAGATTTTAGTCTTGGGTATTCTATGGTGACAATAGCTGCCATCCCAGGGCTGGCTCACCATTGTGTTATTAATTAGAAGAATATTTATTGTTGCATCACATCTCAAGGGATATCAAAGCATGCTTCTCATTGCACTGAATCACTCTGAATAAAACGTTAGTTCCTGATACGTACTCTAATTCCTTTTAAAGATTTTTAAGTCAAGCATTGTCAGCCCCAAGAAGTCAGTGCATGGGCAACAGCTGTGTGGTTAAAAGTGGCTTGTGGACTCTGGCTCTAGAGAAATAAGAAAAGCCAAAATCCCTTTGACTTGCCTGGAGACCTTATGGAATATTAATATAGAGGGTTCATAATAGGCAATATAGTTCATTTTAATTAGTATCTCACAATCCTAGAAATTAACCTGGAAAAGATCTATTAGGTCATCTGGCCTGTCGCCTCCCCCATCCCCTGTTCAGTGCAGGGTTGTTCCCTGGGGTCTGTTCACAAATGCATGGTTCAGTCTAAATTTAAATGACTGCCACTATGAGGTCTACGTCATTCCCTTTGGGAAACTATTACGCAGTCTAATGGATTTTACCATGATTATTTTTTTCCCCCGGAGATTCAGCCCAAATTTCTCTTTGCTTGAGTTTGTCTCGTTTTTCCTCATTATATACCCTCAGATTCAGAAAAATCACAAAAATGACAGTGAGAATGACCCAGTCCTATTTTCTACTCTTTAGCAACAAAGATGGAAATCGTCCCAGACTGCTTTCTCAGTTTCACATTTTTGCAGGTGAGCTAGAACATTACTAACCCTTTCCACTCATAGTAGACATTCAACTTTCCTCGTAAAAGGAATCCACAAAATTACCAGGGTGGGGCAGTTTTGAATTTCAGTGGTGATGGTGCATTTGACATGATTTGTGTCACCCTACCTTGTCTGATCCCCCAGGTAAACGGCAATACATTTGCTAAGCTTTGTGATGCTATCTGTATCTTTAGAACAGAGGAAATCATTCTGGCTTTTGGGAGATGGAACCTAAGACTTTACCTTCATTAGAACGATTTGCCAACCGGTCAAGCTACCCAGTCCATATTATATTTCCTTGGGATGGGTGCGGTGGCTCACTCCTGTAATCCTAGCACTCTGGGAGGCTGAGGCAGGAGGATCGCTTGAGCCCAGGTGTTTGAGGTTGCAGTGAGCTATGATCATGCCACTGCACTCCAGCTCAGGCCACAAGACTGAGACTGTCTGAATAAATAAATAAATAAATAAATAGGAATACGTTTCCTTGGATCACACCCAAAGAATCTTATAACTTCAAGTTGACTAGGTAGATAAAGAGGTTTGGATCCTCGTTATGTTGTGTAGGTCACATACGTGCACATGCATGTACAGAGAGAAGCAGTAGCACCAGCAGGAGGAAAAATAGCAGCAGGGCCACAAAAAAAATACACCCCACATTGACAGTCCCCTATTTATAAAGGAGAATTCAATCCCATGCATGGTGAGACTGTGACTCATTAGAATTCCTTAATTAAAGAGGAAGATCTCCCCGGGTGATTTTATTTCCTTGGGTTTGTTTTTGTTATTATTATTACTATAATATGAGAATGACAGCGATGCCCTGCTTTGAGAGAGGATCATTCTTCGGAGCAGCACATTTCGCTGGGAAAACACTAATGAATTCAGAGCACAGCCAGGACTGAACTGCAGCTCCTTGCTGTCCCACGGCAATGGTCCCTAAACACGGTTGCCCTGAATTATTACAGTAGATGGCAACTTAGGCTGAGTGAGATGGATGGAGAGGAAATGACACTCCAAGGGTGATCTAACAATGGAAAGGGCATGGTGTACATATGACCACACCTCTGTTTCCAAGGACAGGTCATTCATCCATCCATCCGTTCTTTTATTCCTTCCATCTTCATTTTCTGCGTGCTCTTGGGGGCCAACCGCTGTGCTAAGAACCAGGGATAGCTGTCTTGGGCTGTTGGAAGGAAGTGGCAGGTCACACATCAGCACTTTAACAGAAAACACTTATACTTTCACCTTCCTTTTCATTGGAAGTAAAGGCCAATTTAAAATCTTTTGAAACGGATTACACAATTCTGTAAAGATGTATAAAGTGAGAGAAAATAACATAATAAATGCTTGCCTGCCCACCATCTAACTTTATCAAATCTTAATATTTTGACATATTTGCTTGAGGTTTTGCAAAATATTAACATGTAACAACATAATTGAAGCCTCTTTTGTACCCCTCCTCTAAGCCATTCCGCAGGTAGCCATCATCCTAAATTTCGTGTTTATCATTCCCGTTCATATCTTATGCTCCTCTCCACATACGAGTATGAGGTGTGAATCCGTAAATAACAAACAGGACTGTTTTATCTGCTTTTAAACTTTATATAAATGGTATCTTTTATGCCTACTCTTCTGTAATTTGGGTTTTTAAAAATTCGACATTATGTTTTTTGAGGTTTATCCAGGTTAGTACATGTAATTCTAGTTCATTCATTCCAATTTCCATACAAAATTCCATTGTATGACTGTACCACAACCTATTTATTCACTCTGATGCTCAGAGAGTTTCTTGGTTTTTGTGTGTGTTGCATTACTAACAATATTGCAATCAACATGCTCCTATAAATCTCATATGCAGATGGGAGTTTCATTAGATTATATGCCCAGGAGTGGAATCTCTGGCTCAAAGTGATGGTGACTAGTTCAAAGTCGTATGGGAGAATTCTCACCTATCTATACCCTTTCTTATACTTTTAAAATTTTTGTCATCTTTATGAGTGAGTTGTGGCATTTTATTGTGGTTTCCATTGTAGTTCATTAGTTTGTATGAACCTTGAGCATCTTTTCACGTGTTTATTGGCAATTAATGACTATCAGCCTATGTTTTGCCTATTTTCTGGGTATTTTTTTTTATTTAGTTGTTCTTTTCAAATTCTGGATACCAGGGCTTTATTAATTATTTATGTTTCCTAGTCTTGGGCTTACCTTCAATCTTTGTTTATGGTGACTTTCATTAAAAAGAAGTTTACATTAACTATAACCTTAATGTATGTTTAATGTACATTGAATTTGTCACTGTTTTCCTTTACGGTTTTTGCATATTGTCTAGAGAATCCTTCCCTATCCCTTAAGTAAAAAATGCTTCATATATATATATATATGTATATACATATTTAAATATATTTTTGCTTTCACATAAAGCTTTTTAATGAAATTGGACTTGGTTTTTTTGTGCATGATGTAGTTTTATTCTTCTCCATATGGATAAACAATCACCCATCATTTTTTTACTCTATAATATCAAATTTTCACTTACAGATGTGCGTTTATTACTGTTGTTCTTTATTCTATTGGTCTATTTTTCTATTCCTGCACCAGGACCATCTGCCTTAATTGCTACAACAATGTGATGGTTAATTTTACGTGTCAACTTGAATAGGCTAAGGGACACCCAGATAGGTGGTGAGGCATTATTTCTGAGTGCGTCTGTGGAGGTGTTTCCTAAAGAGGTTAGCATTTGAATCAGTAGATCAAATAAGTAAGATCGCCCTCACCGATATGGGTAGCCGTCATCCAGTCTGCCGAGGGCCTGAATGGACAAAAGCACAGAGAGAGCGAATCTGCTCTGCTGAGCTGGACTGGACCGTCCGTATTCTGCCGTCTGCCACCTGCACTCCAGTTCTTAGGCCTTCGGGTTTGGACCGGAAATACACCACCAGCTTTCCTGGCCCTCCAGTTTGTAGACAGCAGACTGTGGGACTTCTCAGCCTCTGTAACCCATGAGCCAATCCCTCATAATAAATCACTTTCTATATATCTTAATATATCCTATCGGTTCTGTTTCTCTGGCGAACCCCGACTAATCCGAATGCTGGAAGAGGTCTTGATGCCCAGAAGGTAAGTCTTCACTTTGTTCTTTTTCAAAACTGCCTTTTGTCATCCTTTGTCCTTTGCTCTTCCATATAAAACTCTGGATCAGCTTATCAAATGCCATGAGGGAATCAATAGACTAGTCCCAGAACTGTGGACATTGGAGCTGGCTCATCTTTGCTGTGACTGATGTTACTGTCTGAGGCACTAGAGAAATGCCGGCGTGTGCTACGTGTTTACGTACACTGACTCATTTCAACCTCACAACAACCTATGAGGTAGGTGCTAATTATTATTCCCTTGTTCTGGTGGATGAAACTGGGGATTGGTGAAATTAAATAATGTGACCAAGGCTCCAGGGTTATTACAAGGCGTAGCCAGAGCACATCGGCTTAAATCCATTCTAATCATACACCAGGGCTTACCTGGACATCCAAAAACTTAAAAAATATTTTGCATTTACTGACAAGGCAAGCAATTTAAAATTCTTATCCTCTTCGTTTTACCAAAGAACAAACTAAGGCACAGACGAGGTGCATGCTTTGTCTAATGTCCTGTATAATGCTCATTGCAGAATGGAGCTTAAACATTCCTTGACCTTTCCTGTATGGAAACTCCTTCTCCCACTCCCACCCCCATTCCTGCCCACTAGCTCCTGCCCCCGTGCCCAGCCAGGTCAAGCAATGGGAACGCGCAGCTAAGAGGCTCCAGTGAGGTCCTGGTCTGACCGAACATTCCTGTGTCCTCAGCAGGCCATGGCGCCAAGCAAGTGAAAACTGATTCTGAAGATGAAACGGCTTCTTCAGCCTGTGGTTTCTGGGCTGCTTAGTTAACACCCTCGTTTCATTTTGAAAAGCCAGTAGTGGTATGGGAGTGGAGATCAACACAACAGAGATCTCTCCTGCCGGTGACAGCTTTTGCCAGATGACAGGGCATGCATGTTTTCTAGGAAATCTGTAAAACAAAAGGGTATAAATGCTGGCAGCAGCCAGGGCAGGTCTGCAAGAGCAGCTTACATGGAAAGTAATGAGATGAGAAAACATTGGTTAGGAGCTGTCAAGGGAGCCAAAGAGGAAAGCATGTTATAAAGAGATAGTCATCGACCCAGGCTGCTGTTTGGAGGACAGACACCGTCTGTCATTAGCCCCCTTCGGTATAAATCTTAACTAGGCCACCGATGTGCTCAGTGACTTGGAGAAAGTCACTCCAGATAGCCTGGTCTCAGTCCCCTTATCGGTGAGAGGAGTCCGCCCGGGGGCTTTCACTAAGGGAAAGGAATCGGGCTGGTTTGAAGAAAAAGCACAAGCCCATTAGTGGGCTCTTGCTCTCCTGGGGATGTGGGGGACACCTCATTTCTCTGCAGCCTGGAGGTGAGGAAGTGTGGGCCGTGGGAAGGAGTCACAGAATAAGGTCAATTTACTCTGGAGTCCCCCATGGGTGGCTTATGTACTGAGAGCTTGATCTCGCCCCGCTTTTTCTCTACTCTCTTGGGTTGCAAAACAGCCACGGCAAATCATGTCATTTCCCCACAGGCCGGTCCTTCTTCTTCAAGGGAGGATTATAGTGTGGCCAGCCCAAGACAGGGCAAGAGATGTGAAGGCTCGTGTGAGGTACACTTTTGTCAGCACCTAAAGCGATCAGAGGAAGGTGAGGACAGGAGGTGGGATTGGGTGGAGGCTCCCTGGTGGTCTAGGCTCCCCCCGTGCAGCTGCAGGGGCTGGAGAAAGATGGCGAGAGAGCCCCGGGCCTCCGAGGAATTGCGGTGCTGGCCAGAGGCCCCAGGAAGGAGCCAGGCCCAGCCCTGCCCTCTGGAACGAGAACGTTTCCTACCAGTTTCAGTATTAATGAGGTAATTATTGTGCGTGTCTGTGCACCTGTGACTGAGTCTCAGCCTCTCTGCATTCCTTCTCCAAGCGATGTGGTTCCCTCTGCTTTACTTTCCTCTAGCAGGATGGGATGTACCAGGTGGGATTCACTCCCCAAAAGGACTTTTCTCACTAGCGGTGATCACAACTGCACACACACACACACACACAAAGTGCGGGTATGTGTCCTTCAAAGCGCACCGGCCCTTTGGGGCACATGACATAGAAGTGCCTCCAAGATGGGTACAAACACCTTCAGTGTCCTCAAGTTTTAACAGACTACACAGTCCAAAAATGACTGAATGATACCAAAGTATAAAAATCCCAACTCCTGGAGTTTCGCTTTGTATATATACTGTGGATATTTTCAAACTCTTCATAATAGGATCCATGTGCAAATTAATCCTTGACTGTCTCACATGAGAATAACTACCATGCCTACTGCCAGATGGCTCAGAGGACGACCAGGTTAATCGAGGATTGAAAGGGGCTGGTGAATATTGACATTATAAACTGAAAAATGTAAATCAGAAGCAACGCTGCAAGCCAAAGGATGTAGAAGGTGAATATGGAAGTAGATACTGAGGTTAATTAGGTTTTGACTACTTCTAAGAAACCAGCGCATGCTCATTATAACTGACGGCCTTAGACTAGCAATCTGTGTATTAGGAAAATTGTTCCAAAGGGGTTGGCCCCTTTTTGTGTAAGGCAAAGGACAGGTTGTTAGTGGTCAGGAGACTAGGTAATAAACTGACTGTCCCCCCAGTTCTCCCCTTAACTAGCTGGTAAATTCCTTCCCTGTTTGCTGTCTCATGTGTCTCTCCATCTGCCAAATGGTGATAGAAATGCCTAAGCTGCCTCCTAATGGAGAACGTGAGAAAGAGATGTCGTGTTATTATAAAATTAGCAAACACTGGAATTCACTAGTAACCACCCCATGCTAACAGAGCATTTTCATTCTGCGTCATTTGATCCTCACAATAGGGCAGTGGGTGAAACCCTAGCAGACACTGGACCCCCTTTGTAGGACCAATATTATTAAAATGCCATGTTTACGATTAGAAAGGAAATAACAGACACTACAACTTCAAGTCACATGAGGTTTTAAAAAAGATAATTATCTTTGATAAAAGAAAAATATTAAATAATTCAAAATTTTATAACATGGTCCTAAGTGTGGCTTCAGGAACTGAACTCAGTTATTTTACTGCCAATGGTTGCCATGATCTTTTCAGAATCCTTGAAGTTATTTTTTTTTTTAGTTGAAGACAATTACAAGGAATATTTAGGAATTTCCTAATGCTAGCATTTTTTCCCTCAAAAAATAGGAAAACACTGCTTTTTTTTTTCTTTTTTATTATCACAGTACCATTTTCTACCAAGACTGGTCTTGCTGCATTGGTCAGCTTTACCGCAGTAATGACCAGTTCTTTGTGGCTTATGGCAGCATTTGCTGTTCACTCACGTCGCTGAAGCTGTGGGCTCAGCTCCAAGCTGTAAATCAGCTGCTGGCTCCGTGTGTCCTTTTCCTTCTGGGACCCAGGCTGAAAGATCACAGGGTGTGCTATTCCCACAGCAGAATGAAAGAGCCAGAGAGGTGGTGACGACCTGCAATGCCTCTTAAAACTTCTGCATGAATGACCTGCACAGAGTCACACGGCAAAGGTCAGAGACGTGTAATCCTCTTACAGGGAAGGGAGGTGAATAATTGCAAACTACAAAGCAGTCCACCACGGCTGACTTCAGATCCACTGTGGTTCTACACAGTCCTACTAACAGACTTTGGTTGGCATATGGAAAAGCTTGCTTGCCATCTTTCTTGAGACTAAGCGTCACAAATTCAGCCATTAATAGGAGGTGATCGGAATGGTGGCAAAGCAAAGAGCCATATCTCATGTAAAGGAGCAGCCACTATAAGCCCCAGTAAGTGCTACAAGGTGCAAATGAAAGCCCAAGTCTGTGGATCTCTTGAGAGAAGTCTGAGAATCAGATGTTTATGTAAAACCTCCTGATTTTCAAAATCTTGGCAACTATCTTCATTAAAAATCAGCAACAGTACCACTCTTCAGGCCAAACGAAATGTCCAAAATCTAAATTTGGACTACAGCTTAAAAGTTCTTATGCTCTGCTTTAGGTAATCACTTGAGATGTGGCAAACTGGGCAGGGGCCTGGCTGTCTCAGGAAGGGAAGGTGAACAGATGTTTTTTCTTACATGTTTCAGGTCCCAGAGACAGTCAGTGCTCACCTGGCCCAGAGTCACTCAGACTCCACTAATTGACTCGGGACTCAGGTCCTGCTCTCTCTTATGGCCTCCGGTTTCCCTGTCCTGGGCTTGGCTCTCTGAGCTGTGCCATCTCCCGAGAGGAGCCTTTCAGGCTGATTGACTCAAAAATTAGAGCTCAGATGGCAAGAGAAGAGGGGAATAATAGGGAAAGAGATTGCCCTCATTTGCCTCTTTAAATTTTAATATGGAGTGTGATTTGTTAACACGGGGGAGGTCCCAGGGTGGTGAGAGCATCAATAATTCAGCAGAGGCTGTCAAGCTGCAAATAGCCCCACGGTGCCCAGCTGAGGCTCCTGGTTGTGACATGGGCCACTCCATCAAGGTGAGAGAAAGGGTCCATCATCAAGCCCATATCAGTCCCATTGTTCCTCTGCTCCCGATTCCTAATGGAACCGGAAACCATCGTAACAGAGGCTGTACCATGTAGGGACTCAGAGGCTAACAGCCCGTAATGCTAAGCAGATCGCAGGTTAAACACTAAAGTTCCCTGAGGAAAATGGTGGATTCAGGAGTTCCTCCCTCAGCAGGACCTTGAGTGTTAATGCTTCCTCCCTATCAGATGTACTTAATGCCCAGGATTTAATAAATGATTGTGCCCACCCCTCGCCCCAACAGTTGGCACTCCTTCCTGTTTGAATATCTTGTTTCTGTCCTTCAAAACCAAACTCAAAATCCACCTGAACCTGTTTACTGAATTTCATGGATGATGTGCTTTTTGGCCAGGGGTAGAGGGCCATAGTGGTGACAAAGAGTCTCTTTTTGACGATTTTTTTTTTTAATTTTTTGCTTTTTTTAGAGACAGGGTCTTGCTCTATCACCCAGGCTGGAGTACAGTGGCACAGTCATCGCTCACTGCAACTCCAACTCCTGAGCTCAAGGGATCCTCCTGCCTCAGCCTCCAGAGTAGCTGGGACTACAGGTGCGCACCATGATGCCCAGCTGATTTTTTTTTTTTTTTTTTTGGTAAAGACAGGGCCTCACTATATTGTCCAGGCTAGTCTCAAACTGCCGGCCTCAAGCCATGCTCCTGCTTCAGCCTCACAATCTCCTTGACAATATTTTAGTCAAGTTTCTTTGAATCTTCTTCCAAACTAGGCCTTAACTTTTGGGCTTCTGCGTCTGTCTTTGCATCACCCAATTTCAGCAAGAATCTCATCCAATTTGTTCAGTGAGAATCTCCCAACCTCGACATATGATCATCCTTAGTATTTGACCAAAGTCCTCATCCTCTGTCATCCACAATTAATATCTGATTGCCTTGGCCAGCCTTCAGCAAGAATCCTGTTGGGTCGTTCTAGCAAAGAATTACTCTACCTTTAGTAATTCTCCCACCCATACCCCACCTGCTTCCTTGGCTCTAAATCCCAGATTGCTTTTCCTTGTGTGTAGGATTGAGCCGGTTTCTCTCCCCTTGTGCTAGACCCCAGTGCAGTAGTCCCTACACCTGCCATGACAGTCTTGAGTAAAATCTACCTTACTGTCTTAACAAGTGTCATGAATAATTTTTTCCTTTAACAATAGGATCTGGCTAAGATATCCGAACATTTAGGCCTTGAATCTCATAAATCCATATACCTCATCCCACCAAGATACATGGCCTTGGACAAGTTTCTGGTCTTTGAGCTTAAATGTTTTCATCTTTAAAACAGGGATAAAAATGCCTCTCTCCTTGAAGGATCGAACAAGATAGCACATGTAAACTTATTATGATTATTATTACAACTTTCCGAATGGGTTTCCAGTTCCGTCTCCTTCCCCACCTACCTGCTGCCATTTTAGGCCAGATGTCCCGTGCATGGCGCTGGGTGTCTTGATGCCAAAGCACCAATGACTCAGCTACTGTTTTTAACCATGAGGACTAGAAATAGATGAAATTCATGTTAACCAAATGGTACTAGGGACTGCCTTGGGCCTTTGTCTTAGGAAAGTGGGTGATAACCAAACTCGAAGCATTAACACACTGAGCTTCCTTTGGAAGGTCCACCAAAGCATCAGCCCCAAAAAGCGAACGGCAACATCGAGATGTCAGTCACGTCCCGTGGCAGTTGCCGGGCACGGACAGAGCTTCGGAGCCTACAGAGCTGCTTCACACAGCAGCACAGGCCCAGCAACCTGGAGAGAGCAGGAAAGGGGCAAAAGTTAACCCAGTGGGTTCTGCTTAAGGTGCCGCACCAACTGGGATGGGTTTCATAAAACATTAGCAGTTGATGCTGTCAGCCGGCAGTAGGCCTGGGAAATGCTGTTCAATATTCTTTCCATTTCTGAGTGAAGCAGAGAGCTGAGAACACAATACTGTACAAAGGGAAGTCTTGCCCCCGACAAAGGGCGTGTCTTCCCCTCTATCCCATGTTGTTCAGTTGCTCACTTGGGAGCAGGAAACGGAAGCAGAACTAGGGATGAGGGTGGAGTGGGGGAAGCATAATCCCTTAGAGCAAGGTAAAAATCATGTTTAGTCTACGGTTTCAATAATTTCCTCTTCAATAATGTAATTCCCCTTGGCTAATTTAGTGCTTCAGTGAAGTGTAAAATCCTTATATCACTTTGAGAAGTGGTGTTATATAGAATGAAGGGATGGAAAACTATCAGGGAGTTTTCTTTTATTTTTTTTTTAATTTATTTTTTTATTTTTTTAAATTTCAGAATATTATGGGGGTACAAACATTTTGGTTACATATATTGCCTTTGCATCATCCAAGCCAGAGCTACAAGGGTGCCCATCCCCCAGACAGTGTGCTCTGCTTCATAACCCATTAGTTATGAATTTATGAATCTCCTCCACCTCCCTCCCACCTGCCCAGCACCCGATGAATATTACTTCCGTGTGTGCACCTAAGTGTTGATCAGTTAGTACCAAGTTGACGGTGAGTACATGTGGTGCTTGTTTTTCCATTCTTGCGATACTTGACTTGGAAGAATGGACTCTAGCTCCAACCAGGATAATACAAGAGGTGCTAGCTCACCATTGTTTTTTGTGGGGGAGTAGTACTCTATGGTATACATATACCACATTTTATTAATCCACTCATGTATTGGGCACTTGGGTTGTTTCCACATCTTTGCAATTGTGAATTGTGCTGCCATAAACATTCGAGTGCAGACGTCTTTATTATATGACTTTTTCCCCTTTGGGTAGATGCCTAGGAGTGGGGTTGCTGGATCAAATGGTAGTTTTATTTTTAGTTCTTTGAGATATCTCTGTATTACTTTCCATAGAGCTTGTAGTAATTTGCAGTCCCACCAGCAGTGTATGAGTGTTCCTATCTCTCTGCATCCATGCCAGCATTTGTTGTTTTGGGACTTTTTTATAAAAGCCATTCTCACTGGAGTTAAACAATACCTCATTGTGGTTTTGATTTATATTTCCCGATGATTTAGAGATGTTGAGTGCTTTTTTATATGATTGCTGGCTATTATTTTGTCTTTTTTTGCAAAGTTCTGTTCATGTCCTTTGCCTACTTTTTAATGGAGTTGTTTGATTTTTTTCTTGTTAATTTTCTTAAGTTCTATGCAGTTTCTAGTTATCAGCCCTTTACTGAATATGTAGCATGCAAATATTTTCTCCCATTCTGTAGGTTGTCTATTTGCTCTTATGATAGTCTCCCTGGCTGGGCAGAAGCTTTTTGATTTGATCAGGTCCCGTTTATTTATGTTGGTTGCTGCCGTGATTGTTTTGGGGGTCTTCTTCATAAATTCTTTGCCTCGGCCAATGTTTTCTTTTCCCCATTCACACATTCACTGGCTCCTTTGCCAAGGAAGCAGACTCTTATTCGCAAGTCCAGGTTTCCAGGTAGTGAGTGGCAGGGAGATAACTAGTGGCCAACTGCAAGGCTGAGAGTGGCAGTTAGAAATCCCAGCAAAGACGTAAAATAAGCCCTATTCTTTGCTACTATGTATCATGGGAAGATAACCAACACCAGGAATACGGGGCTGGTAGGAGCAATCAGGAAGGCAGACAGGCCAATGCTTGGGTTATACATTCATAGTTCTATAAAGAAAATCAAAATATTAAAGACAAAGTAAGTGTGACCTGAATATAAAATGATTACATTCTTTAAATACAGTGACTTTCACTTCTCCCTGAAAAGTCTTCTCTATTCAGAACTATCTCCACGGGCCTGTCACAGCACCTACAGTTCCACTAAGGAGCAGAATTTTTTTAGTTTGCAAAGAATTTCCACGTGTAAGAACGCTGCATACTGTTTTTGACTCACAACAAACATGGGTGATGGGAAACACAGGCACGAATCTCTCAAGCTGTCCCCACGCGTCCATTTCCTCTCCCTCCACTATATTCACATTTCTGCCATCCCCTTCCAAGGCTAGGACAGTAGCCTCCTTGCTGGCCTCCCTGCCTCTGCCTCTTCTCCACAGAACAGCCAGCGTAGCATCTACTAAAGGCTAGTTCACATCTCACGCCCCCGCTTCAAACTTCAGAGGCTTTCCATGTCCTCTGGAGAAAGGCCAGACTGAACGATAAGGGCTGCAATGGTCCCTGCAAACCTCCCCAGACCCACGATTCACCGCTGCCATCACCCCTATTCCATGAACTGGTTGTAGTTCCTCTCTCTTGCCCCCAAACCTCTCTACCCACAGCACCGTCTGACCAGTGTGTCTTTCCTCTTCTGCCTCCCCTGGTAGGAGGTCCTTTACAAAACCTCATGGTCTGGATGTGGGGTTCCATTGGATTCTGCACAAAACTCTGTCACAGAACATGTCATTTCTCCATTATTATTGTTATGGCTGTTTCATTGTCCATATCTCCCATTAGATT
>RJWJ010042467.1:0-12860 GCA_004363605.1 Indri indri | reverse complement strand
CCAAGCTCTCTTTTCCTAGCTTTCCTTGTTGTCTTCTGAAACCTCACAAAACCCTATTGTTGGCTTTCTCTTTCTTTCCTTTTTCGATACCATCATGCAGCTGTGACTACAGATGTGTCGGAGAGAAGATTCTGTCTGAAAAGCAGGGATTTCTCTTGATATCGATGGAAGCTAAAACAATGTTGATTTCATAGAAGTAAAAAGTCCAAGAGGGTGATCCTCCCCTATGAAGAAATGAAAATGAGATGGGGGCAGAACAGGATTTCTAACATTTATGCTCATGAGTGTCTCCTCTTTTGGTAAGTGAGAGAAAAGGGCATTTTCTTCCCTAGCAGTTGCACAAGGGCTGTTACTCACTGAAGATGAGAAATTGAAAAAGGACTGCCTGGGGTATAAACATCAAAGACAGGAGAAGCAGGAGTCTGCGTCCACCCCAAACTGCCGCTAGCTCATATTGCTGACCAGTGCATGATCCCCTCACTTTTCCCGAGGTGTTGTGCTCATACTCTCCATGAGTAAAAGCTCAGAAATGTAAGCAAAGGGGATCCACTTACCTTCATTTTCTTTAGTGTAGGTGAGCCCATGAGGATGGAAACTAAAGGCTCTTGAAGCATTATTTTTTACGTGTATGTAAATGAAGTCTCCAGTCTCTGCCTTAATTATTGGACCTAAAAATCCCAACCAGGATGGTTTATCAATGATCGTTTGAAATGTATTATCAGTAAACTGAAAATACAAAGCCTTTTTATAAGTAAATTTCTTCCTATCTTGACCTCCTTGTTGATATGTTTGGGACTGAAAGTCTCTACAAAAAATAAACAAACAAAAAAGAGAGAACTTTAACCAATTTTGACTGGAAAGAAAAAAGTGTTAAATAAACTAAAACTAGAAGTCAGAAGCCGTACAGCCTAATTTTGATGGACAAAACCTGGAGGATGGATAAATGCTGGAGAAAATGTGAAGGAAGTAAAAAAAGATGTTATAGGTAAGGGGAAGGTTGGAGTACTGGATGAAGAGACCAAGTACAAATGTAGCAAGCAATGTATGTGGTATTTTAGCTTAAAGACACAACAAATTATTTAGACTGAACTGCATATAGATTTCTAATCTTGCTTTAAGATTACTTTAGCACCCAAACATTAGATGGATTCCCATGACTTAGGATTGTTTATACATTTAAATGGATTTGTGGACTTGTTGGTAGCACTGGGGTGTTTTGCCTAAAAACCACAGTGAATCAGAACCTCAGTCATAACCTCTAGATTTTCCCCTCCCAGTTATCTGAAGAAAATAAACAAGAAGACACCTACACTAGTATCAGAAGGAAAAGTGTTTTATACCTTGAATACCATGCAAACAAAATTGGTGATAATCACAGAATTAGATGTGACCCATGAAATAATGTGCCAGGAGGGCAAGAGTGACAATAATCCCAGGAAAGAATAATTTTTTATTTATATTAACATCTCTTTTCCATACCATGCTTATGCTAAACAAACAAAATAGTTCTAATGGAATATGTGCCCTGAAAGCCTCAACCATGAGAAATTCTTTACCACCATTTTATCAATGAGTAACAAACACCAACTTTTGCTTCTGATAGTAATTTTTTCAAGGCATAGATATTACTTACTGATCTTCAGAAAAAGGTTTTCCACTGAGCATATTTTTACCAGAAGGAGCATAGTTCCAAATGATTTCTTTAATGCCTATGTAGTAGTGTCTATCTTTTGCCCAACCTAGAGAACTAATAAAAAACAGAAAGGTCAGTGGTAAAAAGGCCTTCATTTTTAAGTCCTATGCCGGGAGAAGCTAGGCTGGCACACCTTTTATAACCCAGGCTTTCTTCTTCTGTTTGTCTATTCCTATTATATAAACCAGAGTTGCATAAGAGCTCATCATCTGTCTTCATCTACATTTATGTCATTTGCATTCTAAATGCATTTGTTTTTCTTTTTTTTTTTTTTTGCATTTGGTTTTCTTTGTCAGGCCAGGTGAAGTGTTGCACAACATACTGGCTAGATGGGTTGTCCAGATCATCCACCATCCTCTGACAACTATTGCTTTTTATGAACTATATCTATTCCTAAATTATAAGAATATCTCCTGTCTTGTCTCCAGTCCCCATTTTATTACTGTTTTAGTCCATCTTACACACAATTCCTGGAATATTCTTCATTAAATGTTACTTTTATCAAGTTATTCCTCTAGATTATAATTTGAATTCTTTGTCATTTAAGACTTTCTTTAAATTATTCTCAAATTTCTTGACATTGAAGACTATCCATAATCTAGGCCCCAATCTGATATCCCAAATTTGTCTCTGAAATTCACTTACAGGATCCCTTCCCTCTGGAAAGCTGTCTTATCAGGGACGTGGTGCCAGGTGAGGGAGAATGCATGCGCCCTGGCATCAGACAGCCCTGGGTTTCACTCTTAGCTCCCCCACTTATCAGCTGTGTGTACTGTTTAACTCAATTTCTTCATTTATAAAATTATAATATTACTTAGGCAATTTGGAAGTTGTGAAAATTAAAATAAGACAGTACATGCTGTAAAGCTGGGGGACAGACATAACGAGCCTGGTACACAGTCGACATTTAATAAGTGTCATTTATAGTACTTCCCTTTCCCCCATTGTAATGTGCTTTCTGAACTCACCTGACTCCTTTTTTGTTGTTGTTTTTCTTTGAGACAGAGTCTCACTTTGTTGCCTGGGCTAGAGTGAGTGCCATGGCATCAGCCTAGCTCACAGCAACCTCAAACTCCTGGGCTCAAGCAATCCTTCTGCCTCAGCCTCCCGAGTAGCTGGGACTACAGGCAGGAGCCACCACGCCCGGCTAATTTTTTGTTTCTATTTTTAGTTGACTGGCTAATTTTTTTTTTCTATTTTTAGTAGAGATGGGGTTTTGCTCTTGCTCAGGCTAGTCTCAAACTCCTGACCTCAAGCGATCCTCCCGCCTCGGCCTCCCAGAGTGCCAGGATTGCAGGCGTGAGCCACTGCGCCTGGCTTGAACTCATCTGATTCTATTCACGCATTTCCCAGCCTGATATTCCCTCCTTTGGCCTTTCTTTTTCTTGGCTAATGCCAATTTTTCCCATTCTTCAAGGCTCCACTGAAACTTCTATTTCTCAGTGAAGCCTTCCCTGACCATTTCAGCTTACGGACACCGCGCCCCCACTTTCCGAATTCACCAGATGTATCACAGTCTGGCAACTAACCATACTATGCTGCTTCATATTGTTGCTTAAATGTTCGTGTTGTATTTTCTCTACTTTAATAGATTACAAATCCTATAGGTTAGGGGGGCACTTGTCCTTTATACCTCCTAAAGATATTAAGAAATAAATATTGGCCGGGTGTGGTGGCTCAGGCCTGTAATCCTAGCACTCTGGGAGGCCAAGGTGCGTGGATCACTTGAACTCAGGAGTTTGAGACCAGCCTGAGCTAGAGCAAGACCCCCATCTCTACTAAAAAAAAAAAATAGAAAGAAATTAGCTGGACAACTAAAAAAATCTATATAGAAAAAATTAGCCAGGCATGGTGGCACATGCCTGTCTGTAGTCCCAGCTACTCAGGAGGCTGAGGCAGTAGGATCGCTTGAGCCCAGGAGTTTGAGGTTGCTGTGAGCTAGGCTGATGCCATGGCACTTTAGCCCGGGCAACAGAGTGAGACTCTGTCTCAAAAAAAAAAAAAAGAAAGAAAAGAAAAGAAAATGCCAAATACTCCAAATTCCGATACTCCAAAAATGTTGAAGAATCAGATAAAGAGAACAACTAAAAATGTAGTAAGTAATACATGTGGCCTTTTGGTTTAAAAGACATACCAAATTCTTTGGGCTGAACTATATATTACAGTTTCTAGCCCCACTTTCAAGGCTACTTTAACTTTCATGCATTAGATCGATTCCTATGACTCAGGATTGTTTACATACTCCATTGGGTCAACAGCCAATCTGCTGTGGCAGCTTTTAAAGTCACCAGCAGATGTTGGAAGGAATTCAGAAAAGCTAAGCCTGGAGGGACCTTGGCATGAGAAAAAATAGCCTATAGGGAAACCAAGAGGAAGGAATTCATATCCTGTACCTTTTGGGAAATAGCTGAAAGGGTTGGCAACAACATGCCACAGGAGAGACGGATCAGGCTCTGTGCCTCAAGGAGGAGACACAATCAGGTTAGAAGAGTTGAAAGCTCTAGGTCCACAAATTTAACTCTAATTAGAGAAGAACCTTAAAACTTTCCCTGTCGCAGTGGACTTGACCAGCAGCTGTAGAAGGACTCACCTACCAGGTGGGTGGGGGTGGGATGCCTTAAATGGGCTTTCAAATGCCCCTTCATCCCAAAATTCTATGGCTTCTTCCTTATCCTCACAGGAACATTAATTTTACCTTGGAATATGGATAATAAAGGATCTATTCAGCTGGCTTTGTTTTTCCACACTAAGTATCCCAGCAAGTGCAAAGAAGTCTGGTATATTCAAGTCAAACAGATCTACCTCCAGTTCAGCTCCACCTTTACTACCTGTGTGATTTGGGGTGAGTTACACAATTATTCTTAACCTGAGTCCTTTTATCTGTAATGTAAGAATAACAGTAAATAAAGTTCAGGGCTCCTGTGAGGACCTAGCCTCCAATCTGTCACGGAGTAGGCATCCAGAGATAGTCAGCTCCCTCCGCCTAGACAATGAAAATGGTACTGTTAAATATTTAGTTTTTTGTTTTCTTTTCAACAAAGGACTAGGAAAATTGGTTTCCATTTTTTTTTTTCTCGGTCAGGGAGTTTGGAGGTCAAGCACTTTTTCTTAAGTAATGTTACATATTTGTTATATATTACACTTGTCAAAGTGGAAATTATTGTTGCAGGCTGTCCATCCCTTCCTACATATCCCCTAGTAGGTCAGTCTTTTGGTACAAGAGTATTTGAAGTTGCTGACCATTGTTTGGTTATATTCTTGGTTTGTAGCCCAAGAACATAAGGCAGTTTACTTAGGTAAACTTTGTTGAATTTAGCCCAAAGGTGTGAGCTCAACACCTTGGAGGAAAATTTAGATTCCTTCCTAGTTTTTCTATTCTAAGAGTATAAATAAGTTTAAGAAACAAATAGAGCACATAAAAATGTGCATAAGAGCCAAATGATAATAGCATCTTATATTTGTAAAAAGCTTTACCAAATATAAAATATCTTATAAATGAAAATTAATACCCTATGTAATTTTCCCAACACTCTCTCCCCTACCCCTCTCATTACACCTGTTTTGTAGATAAGGGATCTAAAGCTCAGAAGGCCAAGTAATTTGCTGCAGGATATACACTTCCAAGTTATGGTGCCAGTAGTCAAGTATAGATCATTGGATTCCAAGTCAAACATTCCTTCCATGCTACCTGTAGCAGCATTGGCTTTAACAGTTTGTGTATACATCTATATTATCGACAAATGCTAAGCTTTGCTCAGTACGTATGGCTCTAATTGTATCTTCCAACAAGGCAGAAAAATGGGATATAAATGATACAGGGGCAAGATGGGAAGTTAAAAGACAATTTGGAAGATGTCAGTAACTGTTACATCAATTTCTATTATTTCTATTACTTCTGTCAATAACCACCACCCGTTGAAAGTCAGCTCTTCCTTAGCCACTTTCTAAACATTGGCTCTAATTAGATCAGCAACTTTGAAAGGGAAATTTATTAAAGTCTTTTTATAGATGAGAAAACTGGGACTTGGGGTTTTAAACAACTTGCCAAAGCAACAGTTACTGCCAGAATTTAATCATAGGCTTCAAAGCCTGGTGGATGCTCTTACTACTAAACTCCTTGTCTTGTAATGTAGGTTACTCTGTGGAAAACTATCACCTAGATTCGAAAAGTTCAAATAAGCAAAGCAGATAGTAGTTGGGACAGATAGGTCCACCTGGGCTGGAGCCCCAGGTCCTCCACAGGTTAAGGCTATGTAAATTACAACCATTACAATTCATAATATGGGGTAGACGCCATGAGAAACTGGAAGCCTACAAAACAAGGCATAGAAGGGGACAGTGAGAAAATATTGAGGACCAATAAGAAAGAAAAAAGCAACCCCCAACATCTAGAAGCTGGCCTGACACCCATAGATAAGCCCTAGTGTTCTCCTTTTGGGCAAAACAAAACAATACCACTCCAGAATATGTCTGAATGTACAGGAGAAACATGAACATTGTCCAAAACTCAAAAATAACCATGTATTCCTTGGGTATAACTTACTGCTGCTTCTTAACCAATTATAGCATTAGCTTTGCTTCATTCTTCTTGCTCTATAGATTAGATTTATAAATAAACCCAATCATAGAATTACCCCCACTTACTCACTGCATCCAGTCCAGAGCAAAGCCCTGCTTCCTTAAACACTCCCCCAAATTACCTAATCCAAACCCCAATGCTGTAATAAGTCCTTTCTAACACCCTTTTTCTGAGAAACCCTAGGGTTCTCCATTGCATGTATTCCCTCTCAATGCAACAAGCAATAAACACAACTTGTTCAACTACAGATGTGTTCCTGTGGTTTAGTTGGAGTGCTTTGATACTAAAGTCCATGAGGTGGCTCAGGAAATCTGTTTCATGGCTGAAAATACTATCAACATGACAAAAACTAAGAAATTTATGTCTTCAGCTTGGAGCTCTCTGCCTAACTCCAGACTCTAGTATATACAGTAATCTACCCAATATCTCCACTTAGTTGTTTAATGCAGCACTTCTCAAATATTTATGTGCAGACAAATCATCTGGGGATTTTTAAAAATACAGATTTGGATTCTATATGTTGGGGTGGTAACAGAGGTAAAGGTCTGAAAAGGGGAAACCCCGACTGTTTGTGGGAATTAAAATCTGCATCCTTCCCAACGCCAGTAATCAAAGGGACAGAAAAATGATCCTTGCTGTTTGTTTTCTAGTATCTTAAAAAAACAAGAGATGGGTCAACAGAATTGTCCAGACAAGGGTCACCAGAGATAAGATCAAACTACCAATTATAGTTAAAAACAATAGTCTGAAACCATGACATGTGACACTAGTCACATAGATCCAAACCCAACCACCCGAAACCCCCCATTAAAAAGCCCTGTTTTTCTGCTTAAAGGCAGGATGGTAGTCTTTTAAGATGCTAGTTTGCTGCCCTCCTCATTTACTTGCAAATTAATAAACTTGTCCTTCCTTTTCCTCAAATCGTATGTCCTCATTCTTCATTCTCACTTATTTGGCCTCGGGGACAAGTACTGAACTTTCAGTAACAAGGTGGGGTGTGAAATTCTGCATTTCCACACCGGCTCTCAGGTGATGCCAATGCTGCGGGTCCATGAACCACACTTTAAGTAGCAACAGTCTAATAGATGCCTCGAACTCAACACACCCAAACATGAACTCCTAAGACTTCTAGTTTCAGCTCCAACATGTGAAGAACTTGGAAGTCATCATTCTTACAAGAGAAACTGGACAAACTGAAAATCAGCAATTTTTCTTGAACCCATCAGAGAGTGGAGTTTATCGGGCTAACCACCATCCCGCAATCTAGAAACACAGGCAAATCTAGAGAGTCACAGAAGATATCTGCTTACCTGGAGCAGAAACCACTAGAACCATAAACTGGAAAAACACTTAACTGGTAATTTTAATGAATTGCTGGAGGCCGAGTGTGGACTGGCATGAGAGTAAGAAACTCCTGGGGTCCACAGCCTTGGGAGGTTGGGGCCCCCACTTTTATGTACTTTATCTCTGGGAACCCCACCAGGTTCTCCCCATAGGATCCCTAAAGATCCTCTTATGGCTCTGGCAGGGGGAGGAGAAGAGTAAACCAGGTGAAAGTCTTCCCCCTTGGAGAATAACCCTTTGTTATGAAGAAAGCTTTGGATTATTCTCCAGGGGAGAAGACTTTCTCAGAGGCTTGTTCCAGAGCCATGGGGGATGGGCATTTCTCTCATTTCAGGCCCCTTGTAGCCTTCCTGTTTCATTGAAAAGAGAAAGTGAGTGTTACATAAGCAGAAACACTTGTGAAGGTTACAGGCCAGACAGATAGGCCTCTGGCACCTATCGCTACAGCAAACATTGAACAAAGCCCAACTCATAGCCAAATGATCATAAATCCTCACACCAAAGGCCTGATTACTTCAGTTCCTATTACCCAAAACATGTCTTTAAGCAAAAAATTACAAGATATGCCAAAAGGCAAGAAAAAAATGGTCTGAAGAGACAAAACAAGTGTGAGAACCAGATTTACATATACACAGATATTGGAATTATCAGACAGGGAATTTAAAATAACTATGATTAACATGTTAAGGGCTCTAATGGAAAAAGTAGACAATACACAAGACCAGATGAATAATGTAAGCAGAGAGATGGACATTCTAAGAAAGTGTCAAAAGGAAATGCTAGAAATAAAAACAAAACACTGTGACAGAAATGAAGAATAATTCTGATGCATCAGCAGACCGGACACAGTCAAGGAAGGAATCAGTAAACTTGAAGAGAAGTCAATACATGAAATTAGGATACCAGAAGAAAAAAATAAATGGAGTAAAATAAATATTTGGAGCAATAATGGCTAAGAACATTCCAAAATTAATGACAGACATTAAACTACAGATCCAGGAAGCTTAGAGAAGACCAAATACCAAATTCAAAAAACAAAAATCCTGCACCTAGGCATATCATATTCAAACTGCAGAAAACCAAAGACAAAGAAAATCTTGAAAGAAACCAGAGGGAGTAAAATGCTTTACCTATAGAGAAATAAGGATAAGAATCATAAAACTACTAATCTTGCTCACCTGCCAAAGCCACTCCAATCACTGCCTTCCTCATTTCAGTTAATAGCAACCCCAGTCTTCCAGTAGTCCAGGCCAAAATCCTTAGCTCCTCTCCGTCTCACACTTCACATCCAATCTGTCTCCTGTTCAAATCTTTCCAAAATCCAGCCATTTCTCACTATCTCTACTGGTACTTCCCTGGTTCAAGCCACCATCATGCCTCCCTAGAGTACTGCAATAGTCTCCTAAATAGCTTCCCTCATTCTACTTCCCTTCAGTCTGTTCTTAACAGAGCAGCCTGAGTTAGTCCTTCAAAAATATAAATTCAATCAGGTCATTTCTCTGCACATAGCCTTGTATTGGGTCCATTTTTCATTCAGAGTAAAAGCCATAGTCCTTTCTATGGCTTTCAAAGCTCCTAATGATCTCACTTCTCATTATCTCTTTTTTCTCACCTCTTACTTTTCTCTCTTTTGCTCCCTGTGCTCCAGCTAGGCTGGTCTCCTTGCTGTTCCTTGACCATAGTAGTTCTGCTCTTACTTCAAAGCCCTTGCACCTACTCTTCCCCTGGCCCAGAATGCTCTTCTTTCAGATATCTTCATAACTCCCTTCTTCTCCTCCTCCAAGTCTTAACTCCAATGTCACCCTCTCAACGAGGTCTATTCTTCTATTCTTATCACTTGATTTTATGTTACCACTTGCTGCACCCCTCACTCAGGGTCCCCAATACTCAAGATCTCCAACTCCCCTGCTCCTGGTTATTCTTTTGTCCATTGTGCTAATCATCTTCTAATTTACTGAAAATTTCTCTTAGTTATCAGGTTTATAACTTACTGTCTGTCACTCCTTACTAAAATGGAAGCTCCACAAGGGCAGAAATCTACGTTGGTTTTGTTCGTTGATGTATCCCCGGGGCCTAGAATAGTGTTTGGAACAAAGTAGGTGCCTCATCAATATTTATTGAATGAATGTGTTGTAGGATACTCTGAAATTGGCTATATGACCTGGGAAAACAACAGCAGCAATAATGATAATAAGAATAAATGGTACCATTTTGAAGGTGCTGTCTACATGATAAGCACTTTGTAAGTTTAATTCATTTAATCCTTACAACCTCAATAGTGAGGCAACTAAAGCAGAAGGAAGAAAGTTAAGGCTCCTGCCCAGGGTCATACAGTGTTACAGAACATTAGAACTTATTCCTCCTGTCTAGCCATAATCTTGTATCCTTTAACAAATCTCTCCATGTCTCTCCCTTCTCCTTACCTTTCCCAGACTCTAGTATCCTCTGTTGTACTGTTTACTTCTATGAGATCAACTTTTTTTAGCTTCACATATGGGTGACAAAATGCAATGTTTAGCTTTCTGTTGCTGGCTTATTCCATGTAACATAGCGTCCTCTAGTTCCAACCATATTGCTGTGAATGGCACGATTTCATTCTTCTTTATGGCTGAATAGTATTCCATGGTTCATATATAAACCACAATTTCTTTATCTACTCATCTCTTGCTGGATACCTAGGTTGATTCCATATCTTGGCTATTGTGAATAGTGCTGCAGTAAACATGGGGGTGCAGATGTTTCTTCCATATGATTTTCTTCCCTTTGGATAGATTCTCAGTAGTGGGATTGTTAGATAGTATGGTAGTTCTATTTGTACTTTTTCCATACTGTTCTACATAGTGGCTGTACTAGTTTTCATTCCCACTAACAGTGTATAAGAGTTCCCTCTTCTCCACATTCTCACCAGAATTTGTTATTTTTTGTCTTTTTGATAATAGCCATCCTGACTGGGGTGAGGTGATCCCTTATTGTGATTTTGATTTGCATTTCCCTGATGATTAGTGATATTGGGCATTTTTTTCAAATATTTGTTGTCCCTTTGTATGTCTTCTTTTGACAAATATCTGTTCAGATCATTTGCCAGTTTTTAAATTGGATTTTTTTTTCCTATTGAGATGTTTGAGTTCCTTGTATATTAATCCCCTGTTGGAAGAGGAGCTGGCAAATATTTTCTCCCATTTTGTAGGTTTTCTTTTCATTATGTTGATTGTTTTCTTTGATTATATCAAACTTCCTAGTTTGATATAATCCCATTTGTTTATTTTTTATTTTGTTGCCTGTGCTTTTGAAGTCTTATTCATACAATCTTGTCCCAGACCACTGTCCTGAAACATTTCCTTTATGTTTTCTTCTAGTAGTTGTATCCTTTGGCTCTTACATTAGATCTTTGATCCATTTTGAGTTGGGTGTGTGGGATGAGATGGTGGTCTAATTTCATTCTACATATGAATATCCAGTGTACCCAGCATCATTTATTGAAGAGGGTGTCGTTTCCCCAGTGAGTATTCTTGGCACCTGTGTCAATAATCAGATGACTGTAAATATGTAGATTTATTTCTCAGTTCTCTATTCTGTTCCATTGTTCTACGTGTATGTTTTTATACCAGCATTATGCTGTTTTGGTTACTACTCTGTGGTATGTTTTGTAACTCTCTGGTAATGTGATATGTTCAGCTTTATCTTTTTGCTCAGGATTGCTTTCACTATTCAGGGTCTTTTGTGCTTCCACACAAATTTTATGATTTTTTTTCTATCTCTATGAAGAATGTCACTGGTATTTTGATAGAGATTGCACTGAATCTGTAGATTATTTTGGAAAGTATTGTCATTTTAACAATATTAATTTTTCCAATCCTTGATCATGGAATTTCCATTTGTAACCTATTGAGTTTCTTCCATCAGCATTTTGTAGTTTTCCTTGCAAAGCTCTTCAACTCCTTGGTTAAATTTATTCCTGGGTATATTTTTTATAGTTACTGTAGTCCAGATTGCCTTCTTGATTTCTTTTTCAGCTAGTTTGTTTGTATATAGAAATGCTGCTGATTTTTATATATTGATTTTATAACCCTTCAAGTTTACTGAATTTGTTTATCAGTTCTCAGAATTTTTTAGTAGAGTCTTTAGGTTTTCCTATATATAAGATCATGTCATCTACAAACAGGGACAATTTGACTTCTTCCTTTCCAACTTGAATGCCCTTTATTTTTTTCTCTTACCTAACTGATCTGGCTAGGACTTTTTCCTTCAGAATTTTAAAGGCATTTCTCCACAGTCTTTGGCTAAGTTAGCTGTTCAGAAGTCTAAAGCCAATATAATTCCCTGTACTTTCTATGTGACCTGTTCTCTTCTTTCTTGAGGTTTATAGAACTATCCTTTTTCACCTCAGGGTTTTAAAGCAATGAATCGTGCCCTCCGATTCTCTCTTCTCTCTTTCTCCAAATTCCTAGTGTTTGGGATTGGACTACTTAGAATAACTAGTTCTTTAAATTTTCTTCATTTTTTGGTCCCTTAAAAAAAACCTCATTCTTTTTGCTCTAGCCTCTGGATGATTTCTTGACTTCATTTTATAAACCTTCTATTGAGCTTTCCATTTATACACTCTTATTTTTAACTCTCAAGAATTCTTTCTGCTTGTTGTCATTCTACGAATGTTCCTTTTTTAAATAGAATTCTCATCTTGTTTCATAAACAGAGAATCTTTTATTATTTCTCTGATGATATTAATGATAGGTTTTTTTTAAAGTTTTTTTCTCTCCAAGATTGTTTCCTCAACATTGTTCTTTTTACAAATTTGTTTTGCTCTCTATCTTTCATGTGAGAGACTTTCATCAGATGTCTGGGACCCTTGACCATCCGAGGAAAAAGCTCCTTGGAAACTGGTGCAAGAACAGGGCTTATGAACTCTGAACACCACTGTTGTGTGAAGTGGGTGAGCCATTTATTGAAGAATTTCAAATGTCAATATATTCATTTCTTATTGCTGTTGTGGCAAATAATTACAGACTTAGTGACATAAAACAATAGAAATTTATTATCTTACAGTTCTAAAGAACGGAAGTCAAAATCAGTTTCACTGGACTGAAACAAAGATGGTGGCAGCCTACATTACTTCTGGAGGCTCTAGGCGAGAATCTGTTTCCTTATCTTTTCCAGCTTCTCCAGGTCCTGCATTCCTTGGTTCGTGTCCCCTCATCCATGTTCAAAGCCAGCAGTGTAGCAATTTCTCTCCTCTCTGATTCTTGC
>RJWJ010042466.1:0-13022 GCA_004363605.1 Indri indri | reverse complement strand
GTCTCGCTTTGTAGCCCAGGCCAGTCTGGAGCTCCCAGGCTCAAGCGATCCTCCTGTCTCGGCCTCCAGAGTGGATGGGCCCACAGGCGTGTGCCACTGCGCCTAGCTAATGATGTTCTTTATTGGCTCTCTTTCCTTCCCTGTCTCACAATCTCACTCTCCTACTGTTGTTCCCTGGGGTCGCCACCCAAATAAACTACCTGCACTCAAAAAAATTCTGTCTCCAAGTCTGCCCCTGGGGGAACTCACGATAGTTGGTACCAGAAGGGGTTGTAGGAAGCGGACCCACATGACAGGATTCTGAAATTTGATCTTTCGCTGGCCAGACCCCATTGCGGGTGTTAAGCCGGGTGCTGATAAGCCCTGGAGTGCTGTAACGTCACAATTACTAGGACTCTCATCAGTGGGGAATTAGGATGGGAAGCAGGTGTGAGAGGAGGCACAGGCTTATGCAATTGCTTCAGCATTTGAGAGAGAAGAGCAATGATAATTACAAGGACCATGGAGCTGGTTGGCTGTTGTTCATCGTCAGAGAATCCCCGAAGGAAAAATACGCTCAGGCCAGTTAACTATCAACTCAAGATACGGCTTGCACATCAAACAGCATCCACTGCAGCAAGGGAAGACTGTGCTGGAAATCAAGCCCAAGATCTGACTGTAAGAGTGCAGAGTAACAAAAGACGCTGAAATCAGAACCGCAAGTCTCCTCTGCTGAAGTCCTAGAACAAAAGGAGCGGGACCATGAAACCTTGGGTGGGACATTTGAGGAGATACCCTTATGAATCTTCAACTCCCAGGTTTCTCTGAATCCCCTGGGATGGAAGAAGAGCCTCCGCCTTGCCAGAAGGGAGCAGCTTCCCCATAGCTGGAGACTCTGCAAAAACCTTCTTGAGGCAGATGCCAAACAAGATGATGCTTCTCCTCAAGACGTGACCCCCTCCCATCAGGGCTTCCTCACCAAAAACTTTTGTCAAGTCTTAGCAGGTGGAGAAGCACTATCCCACAAACGGGGAAAAGGGATTACTCACCTGGAAACGCAGTAGGACCTGAGTGACCTGGGGAACATAGACCAGCAGGAGCCAGGAAAGCATATTTGAGAATGGATTTTGAGGCCGAGGAGGGTGGACTGGAGAACTGTCGAATGGCTGGACAGGGAAGAGTTTGTTGATACAGGGAGCATTCTCCCATGACTCAGGATTTAACATCCTGGAGCCATTCCTAATGTCTTGCTGAGATGGCTCCTTGAATTGAAGTTTGGACAAAACAATGGTCTGCAGCAATTGCATTGAAGATGCTCAAATTGCCTCAGCAGAGTATTGAGGAAAGGGTCAAAAGGTTGGGAGGTGGGCACAAAGAATGGAATTATTGCATAAAACAAGAGAAGCCACCAGAGGATTTATGTTCCCTGGAAGGATCCAAAACCCACTCCTTTCCCAGAGGATATAAGGAACATACTAGTCAGGAAACATAAAGCCTTGTTGAGAATCTGTCTTCTGTGTTAATTTGCTAAGGCTGCCATAACAAAGTGCCACAAACTGGGCGACTTAAAAACCAGAAATGTATTGTCTCCACAGTTCTGGAGTTTAGAAGTCTGAGATCAAGATGTTGGCAGTGTTGCTTTCTCCTCAGGGTCATGAGGGAGAATCTGTTCATGTCTCTCCTCCAGCTCCAGGTGGCTTGCTGGCAACCTTTGGTGTTCTCTGTCTTGTAGATCTCTGCCCTCATCTTCACACGCATTCTCCCCGTGTGAGTGGCTATATCCAAATTTCCCCTTTGTATAAGGACACCAGTCACATTGGCTTAGGGCCCACCCTAATGAGCTCATCTTAATTACATCTGCAATGACCCTAGTCCCAAGGAAGGTCACATTCTGAGGAACTGGGGGTTAGAACTTCAAGATACAAATGGAGGGGGAGGCCACAATTCAACCCACAAACATCCAGACCAGCGTTGAGGTAGGGGATGCTACTGTGGACCTGGGCTGCCTAGAGGCGGTAGGGATGACAGGAGTGCAGAACAGGGGAGGGCAGGTGGCAGCGCTTAACCATCTGTGGCAAGGTGGGCAAGATCAAAATGGCCCCCAGGAGGCCTCAAGCCCCAGGATTTGCAGTGGTGACTTATGCCACCATGTTCCTAGGAGTGAGACATGAGGGGGGCCAGTGAGGGTATTGTTCGACCTCACAACTGAAACAGATCAGGAGCAGATGAGCCAAAGGCTGATATCAGCTGCCAGAATGGAAAATCATGATCCCTTGCCTGGTTTCCAAATCTGCATCCATTCCCAGAGCCAGCCACTCATCAGTGTCATGGTACACTGGGGGAAGAATCACATCCAGATATTTCAAAAGCTCTTGTATGCAAGGCCTGAGCTGACGTACCAGAGAACCAAAAATGCCATCCTTCCTCTGCTCATGTTACAGAGGGAGTGTTCAAAGGCCAGGTGACAGGTGGAGTACTGTGTCTGTCTCATGGTAGGTCCAGTGGGTCCTTGGATATGCCTTGTGGCCATTACCCTGAGCCGTGAGTGCATAGTTTGGATTGGTATATTTGACAGCTGGCAGAACCCTCACGTTAATTCCCTGTCATTTGGACTAAGAGGTGTCATGGTGGGAAGGGCCAAGTGCAAGTTCCAGAGCTGCCCTCGCACCAGCAATACCACATCCCCGTGAAGTGGCAGAAATAAGCACCGGTCCTTAAAGACTTAAAGAATACAAGGGTGTGGCATCACCCTTGGCAAAGTGGCTCGCGCCTATAATCCTAGCACTCTGGGAGGCCAAGGCGGGCGGATTGTTTGAGCTCAGGAGTTCGAGACCAGCCTGAACAAGAGCGAGACCCCGTCTCTACTAAAAATAGAAAGAAATTGGCTGGACAACTAAAAATATATAGAAAAAATTAGCCGGGCATGGTGGCGCATGCCTGTAGTCCCAGCTACTCAGGAGGCTGAGGCAGTAGGATCCCTTGAGCCCAGGAGTTTGAGGTTGCTGTGAGCTAGGCTGACACCACAGCACTCTATCTAGCCTGGGCAACAGAGTGACACTCTGCCTCAAAAAAAGAAAAAAAAAAACAGGTGATGTGCTGGATTTTCTAGAGCAAGGTCATGCCATCTGCAGAAGAGAATAATTTACTGTTTAAAAAGTCACTTCTGAAATGCTACTGGGCCTAGCAGGGAATTGACCACTGGACAAGTTACTATGCAACCAGAGTCGCTCATCACGAGCTGGGCATTGCAGACCCGCCACGTCATAAGCCTGGGTGAACCAATCGGCAATCGATTGCAGGGTGGAAATGGTACATTTAAGATTGGGCCTGAGAAGGTCCAAAGGGCATGGTTACCCACACCCCCGGGTCACCTGCGTCTACTGAACCTGTGCCTCTCCCTCAGCTCCCCTGTGGCCCCACTGGAGGTCCCTATGACCAGCTCATAGAGGAGGAAAGACCCAGTCCTGGTTTATATACGGGCAGGCTTGACATGTTGGTAAAACCTGAAAACTGACTGCTGCTGAACGCTGGACTCACTCACAGGTGACGCTGAACGTGGTGAGGGGCCATCCTTCCGGTGGGCAAAGTTTTGAAGTTCTGAGTAGTACACCTGGTCATCGGCATGGTGCGGAGGGAAAAGTGGCCTTGGGGAAGGACGTACACGGGCTCCTGGGCAGTGGCACACAGTTTGCCCGAGTGGTCAGGGCACTGGTAGGAGCAAGGTTAGAAAATCAGAGGCAAAGACTTCTGGGGAAGAGGAAGTAGGTCAAGCTTTAAGGAGCACAAAATGTGGGGAATTTTTTTTTTTTTTTGAGATAGGGTCTTGCTTTGTTGCCCAGGCTAGAGTACAGTGGCATCATCATAACTCACCGCAACCTTGAACTCCTGGGCTCCAGGGATCCTCTTTCCTCAGCCTCCTGAGTAGCCAGAACTCCAGATGCGCACCACCATGCCTAGCTAACTTTTCTATTTTTTGTAGAGATGGGGTCTCGCTCTTGCTCAGGCTGGTCTCGAACTCCTGACCTATAACAGCCTATAACATTCACCCTCCAGCTGTCTTTTTTTAAGATACTGAGCCCAGCCACCATCCTAAAGAGGCAATGCCAGGCCAGAGTGAGTTCCACATGGAGCTTGAATTCATCTGAGTCTTGCCCCACTCGTATGGCACAAGGGGAGGACTGCGACATACGGTGCCCAACCCCCCCCTTAGATAACGAAATCCGTGGACGCTCAAGTCCCTGACATAAAATGGTGCAGTAACTGCATATAACCTATGCACATCCTCCTGTACACTTCAAATCGTCCCGAGATTACTTACAATACCTGATACAAGGTACATGCTACATAAACAGCTGTTATGCTGGATTGTTTTCATCTGTATTATGCTGTGTTGTTATTTTTTAATTGTTTATTTTTTCCAAATATTTTTGATCTGTGGTTGGTTGAATCCCCAGAGGCAGAATCCTCGGATACAGAGGCCAACTGTACTCGTTCTCAAACCCTGTTCCAGGTCTGCTTCTGGGGGACCTTGACCTAGGACAGTGGGTGCCTTTCACACCTTCCTTACCCTTCACAGCCACGGTCAGCGTCCCAGGGGCAGACAGGGTTAGGAAAGACAGCCTGCACGGCCCGAGGGCTTGTGCTCAAATCCCAGCTCCGCACCAGCAGGTAGATCCGTAGCAGGGTCACTCGGCCTGCCCGGGCCTCAGTTTCACCGTCTGACAAATGCTGATCGTGTCACTCACCACCCCACAGGGGTTGGGGACATGCCAAAATGGCATATTGAATGCAAGTCCTTGGCGTGTCATTCAGTATCAGGGTCCATCCTTTCTCCACCGCACTGCCCGGCAGAGCGTGCACCCACACGCACACGCTCCCTGAGAAAGACGCTGGAGGCGGGGCCCGTTAGCGCACAGATCCTTTATTTCCCGCGCTGGCACGCACACGGGTTGACAAGCAAGAAGAGACTGAGAAGCGCTGTGGGGAGAGCGCCAGGCGCCAACGGGAGGCCTGAGCACCAGACGTCAGCTATTGTCAGCTATTCATGAGCAAAGCGGAGGGAAAGGGCAGAACGTCTAGAATAAGGAAACAAGGGGCGTGAGGGAGGATAGCAGGAGGGAGGGACTGGACCTCAGGTGGGGAGCCCGGACACTCTCAGGCCACCAGTGGTGGGGAAGGAGGTGAGACACACCACTGGGCAGAGGGACCCCTCGCCCACCCACACGTAGAGACACTGTGGCTACAGTGATCAGGGACTGAGAAGAAAGGACAAAGAACAGGGCAGAGAGCCAGGTCCCTGAAGTCAACAAGGACTTGGGAGCCATCTTTAATGTAGGGTCAAGGGGTGAGGAGTATGTCGCTAGGAGGGTGCTCACAGCTTCCTACACCTGGGACCCGAGCCCCCACCCCAGCTCAGGCTGGCCCCACCTCAGAGCCGGGTCTGGTAGCCGGTGGGCCTCCCCGTGGGCTGCTTCTGCCCCTGGGCCACCATGTGATCCAGGCCCAGCAGCCACAACGTGTGCACCAGCTGCAGAACGAGGGCCGGGGCTCCTTCAGCCTGTCCCAGAAGAGGGTGGAGGCTTGGGCCCTTAAGCTGTGGCCCAGGTTCATCAGGACCAAGACTGGGCTGGTGACAGACATGGGGTCCCATTTCAGAGGAAAGGAAGAAGGGTCTGGGGTGGGTGGGACTTGGCCAGGCCGGGGAAGGAGGGGCCCCAAGCTGTCTGTGGGGCCTCTGCAGGCTGCTGGGAAACAGCAAAGCCTGGAAGAGAAGGGGGTGGACGTGAACGGGAAGACTGACGACCACAGGCCCGGCCTGGGCAGCGGGCAGGGGTCTGGTCAGCCACATCAGAAGGGGGCAGAAAGCCACCATTGACAGTTAGGCAGGTTGCTCATTGCCATAAAGCTCAGTTTACAACCTGCACATCCTTACATAGTGGCCCTGATGAGGGAAGTGTTATTCCACCCAGCTGTGACCAAAGGGTCATTAAAATGGGGACAGGCCAGATATAATGGAGGGTGCCAACAAGTTATAAACTTCAGAGCTGACCCAGCAGGCCAGGTAGGGCACCAGGACAGCATCGGAGAGGACAGATGGGCCAGGGAAGGAGATATGACACAGTAGCGAAGAGGACAGGCTCAGATCTCCTCCTCGCTGTGTGACCTTGCACAAGTCACTTAGCTCTCTGAACCTGTTTCCTCAACTAAGAAATGGGGATGATAATACCTACCCATAGGGCACGAGGATTAAAGGAGCTAATGCAAGTGAAAAGGGTCCGACGTACATGAGCATCGACAGATCATCTCTGATGTCACTGTGAGCTCCTCAATAGCAGGGCTCGCAAGGCCTGCACTCAGCAGGTGATGTGCCCAAATGTTGGGGTTTCTGGCTGGGGAGAGGAGCCCTGATCCGCCCCCACCCTGTAGGAGACCCTGGCCCACTTTCAGACTCACCCAGGAGATTGGTCCAACTGTGGCCCTTGCTGGCGGAGGCCTTTGTCCCAGTGGCCTGGGTGACCCCAGAAGGCCCATCTTCCTCCCAAGCCCTGGGAGGGTGGCCAGCCCTGTCCTCCTCCAGCCTCTGAAAGTCCTGGCTTGGCACCCCCAGCCACTACCCCATGATCCCACCCCCAATGTTTGTTTTGGCCTGTTGCTGCCACTGCTGCAGGGTTGGGGAGCCTTGGGGACAGGGGAGGTAGGGGTGGAGGGCAGGGGAAGGGGGCAGCAGAGACAGGGAGCTGAGGTGCAGGGGGATGGTGGGGGGGAATAGTCCCGGCCCTAACCCCTAGCCCAGCCCCCAGGAGAAAAGTGGGTGGAGATCTGGAATCCTAAGCAAATTCCACAAAAACAAGCACTGGGGCCACAGTTCCCGCTGAAAGGGACCTGAGGTGCCTATGCAAATGATATGCAAAGTCCATGCAAATCAGCACACTGGGTGGGGCCAGGCTGGGGCAAGTGAGCACGTTGGGGAGCTCACCCACCCTCACCTTTCATCGGCTTGATGATCTGCAGCTTGTCCGGCTGCCTGGAGGGAGGCCCCCGCGGGAGCACTCACCTTTCTGGAGCATCTTCTGCCTCAGCTGCCGCCTGTAATGGGCGTCCTGCCAATTGGCCAGCTGCTGGAGCACATACTTCATGTCCAGGTGCGAAGGGCCCAAGCCGCTGGCCTCCAGGGCCGAGGTCACCACGTTCATCCGCGTGGCCTCATCCACCTCCGGCTCCACCTCTTCCCAGGCCTCTGTCTCCTCCGATACTAGCTCTCCCTCGTCCATTACCCCTTCCTCAGCCAGCACCTCTTCTGTGGCCCCCAGCTCCTCCTCGGGCACCAGCTCCTCCGCAGGCACGAAATCTTCCGCCGGCTCAATATCCTCTGCCGCCATCAACCCCTCCTCAGCCTCGAACCCCTGTTCCTGCTCTCGCTCCTCACTGTAGCAAAGATCATATCTGGGCAGGGAAACAGAAAGGCCTTTCCGTCCCTCTGTGAGCTGACACCAGCCAGAGCACCCAGCCACCCTCTGCTTCTGCCCCTAGGACTGCTCTTACCCATGGAGCTACCAAGGAAAGTCCAACCACCAGGCCCGCCCTACCCCAGGTCTACACCCAGACCCTGACAGTTCCTCCCAGTTCTGTCCCGGCCAGGGGCGAGGGCGAGCTGGGTACCAGCCCATGCCCCTGGAGGGAGGGAGGAAGAACGGTCACCAACACCACATAGGCCCTGCCTACCCCTCTATCCCCCACCCTGTTGCACAGGAGAGTCCAGCAGGGACAATGCCCCCTCTGCCTCCTTCCTTCATTGTTTAACTTTCACAGCCCACCCCACATCTAGTTGCCATAGGAACAAATCCATTTTTAGTAAGGCTCGGACAGGTCAAGTGACTTGCCCAAGGACACACAGCCAGTTAAGGGACCAAGCTGGGACTCGGTCCCAGGTGTTCCCAGCTCCTGGGCCAGTGCCCATTTGCCTCTCAGACCCTGCTCGGGTGAAGGAAAAGCTTTGGTCCCCACTCGGAGTAGCCTTAAATCAGACAGCCACCTAGCGGGCAAGATCTGAAGGAAAAAGCGACCACTCCTTCCCAGAACAACTCTCCGCCCAGCCAGCACAGACAGTGGGCCTTCTGCGGGGTTGCCGCGAGACAGAACCAGCGGCAGGTGGCTGTATGGCTGCCGAAAGGTAAGGGCAGGGGATGAGGGGGGCCCTGGCCAGCTTACCTCAGGTTTGACGTCTCCCCTCTGGGCCTCCCATAATTCCTTCAACAGAGAAAAGGACCTTTAGTGTCCTGAGACAGTGGAAGCCGGAACTGCAGAGTCCCGGGCGCCCGGTCACGCGGAAGAATCTCAGGGAGAAGTGATGGGCCCGAGATGGTGTAAACAGAGAACAGTGACGGATGCGAGGGCCAGGGCAGCCACCAAGGTGGGTGTAGGGAAGCGGAGGAGGGGGCAGCATGGAGGCACGGAGGTCAGAGCGTGAGGCCACGCCCCTCGCCCCACAGCGAGGCTGCTGCCTGCTGGGCAGGCGCAGGCGGGGGCCCCAGCCACGCACCTCTCCATGAAATACACAGGGTCTGAGATAATCCTCCGCAGCGACGTCCTGAGCTCCTCAGCCAGGGTCTCCGGGAAACTAGGAAGTGCCTGCTACAGTGGAGACGGGGGACATTACCAGAGGACCCCGCAGAACCCCCACCCCTAGTCCCAGGCACAGAAGGGAACTGAGGATCCCCATCAGCCAGCAGGGCCGGGACACAGGCACACAGAGGTGAAGAGGTGGGCGGCCAGGGGAGGGTCCTCACCAGAGGCACGCCGTACGCGTAGTGGGTGACAGACCCAGTGGACACCGGGGGTTGCTGGCGGAGGGTCTTCACCTCCTCCTGGGTCTCAATCAGCATGCCCCCACCATCCGTGTACTTCTCCCGCAGGTCCTGCAGCTGGGAACCCGCCCGCAGGCTCTGTTGGGACCCAGGCCCACCCAGCCCCGCTCTCCTGCCTACCCTCTCTCCAGGCCAAGGGGCAGGAGGCCCCAGTTCTAGACCCAAAGAGTGTCATGCAGGGGCGCCTGGGCAGGTCCCTGGACTCCACTCCGCTCACTTCAACTGAACTGCCACCTGCTGGGCCGTGCCAGACTTGGAGGGGGCAGAAAGGGACAGACCCAGTCCCTGCCTGCAAGCTGCTTGTCCTCTCCAGAGAGTCAGGCGGCTGCCAAGGGCCTGAGGTCCCCGCTCTGGGCCAGGGGCTCGCAAGGGAGGGGCAGGAGCCCAGGGGGAGCCTCACCTCTTCCTGGAGCTGCATCTGGATTTCTTTCTCCGAAGCCAGCTGCTGCTGCAACTTCTCAGTCTCAATCCCATACTGGAAGGACCCAACACCAACGAACCCCCATCAGAGGCCCCGGCAATCCCAGGTACCCCCTGCCTCCCGCCAGTCTCCCCCAGACACATCAGTGGGTCTTTGGCAGCTGTGGAAGTAAGAAGTCACATGGAATGAGGGCAAATAAGGCATGGAGTCACACGGCCTGGGTTCTAGAAGAGTCTGGGACCCTCTCTGGGCCTTGTTCCCCTCCCTGGGATAAGGGGGCGGGATAGGGGACTCTCTGAGATCTCCCCCAGATCTGACTCTGACACAGAGAAGGGCCTTGGGCCTGGTGGAGCTGTGAGGTGGGGGCAGGAGAAGGAGGCTCGGGTCCCGCTCTGCCAGGAGGGTCCCACCCACGCCGTCTCACCGACTGGCAGCGCTGCTGCAGCTTCATGACTTGGGCCTGCAGGTGAGTGACCTCCTTCTGCTGCCGTTCATAGTTTTCCAGCCTGAGCACCAGCACCTCCGACAGCTCGGCCATCTGCTGGCTGGCCTCCGCTGGGGGGCAGGAGGGGGAGGTCAGCCCTGGCTCCCCTGGCCTCTGGGGACCCATCTGGCCCTCCCCAGAGGCCTCTGCCTGCCCCACCCTCGGCTGCTGTGGATCCCAGCAGTCCCCACAGGACTTAGCATTCCTCACTCAGAGATTCTTTTCAAGAAATGTTTATTGACTACACTGAGCAGGGCACTGGGGCGAGTGGTCAACAAGACCTGGTCCCACCCACGCTGTGCTCCAGTCTAATGGGGAGACAGAGTACAAGACTGAATAACATGGGCTAAAAGGGAGCAAGTGACAAGGGCATATGGGGGCAAGGGGCCACAGCTGCAGCGCCCAACCCAGCCTTGCAAGGTCTAGGAAGGAATTCTGGACAAAGGAGCCACCCAGTAAGCTAAGACCACAAGGCAAGTGAGCAGTGCCAGGCAAAGAAGGGAAGACACAGGCCCCAGCTGAGTGTGGGAAGATCCAGAGGTGACCTAAACCACTGGGGAGTGCTGAGGCGGTGGGCAGGCCCAGATCACACAGGCCAGGTATGAGGTTGGGGTTTATTCTTTGGCCAATAGGAAGTTATTTGGAGGTTTTAGGTGGAAGAGAGACATGGTTAGATTTTATTTTATATTATTTTCTTGGAGATGGGATCTTGCTATGTTGCCCAGGCTGGAGTGCAGTGGCTGTTCACAGGCGCGATACCACTACTGATCAGCACGAGAGTTTTGACCTGTTCCATTTCCAACCTGGGCCAGTTCACCCCTTCTTAGGCAACCTGGTGGTCCCCTGCTCCTGGGAGGCCACCATATTATGCCAAACTTAGTGTGGACACCTGATTCACATAGCACACTCCAGCCCAGAACTCCTGAGCTCAAGTCATCCTCCCGCCTCAGCCTCTCAAGCAGCTGAGACTACAGGTACGTACTGCCCCACCCAGCCAGATTTGGTTTTAGAAACTCATCTGGGCTGTGTGCAGAAGGGCCTAGAAGGGTACGAGGAGAAGCAGAGAGACCAGTTAAGAAGTGTCCCGGCTAGAGACAGCCAGAGTCAGGAGGAGGAAAGAGACTGAAGCCATTCCTAGGAGGTAGAAGCAACATAACTTGGGGACTGGTTCCTAATCCAGTGGCCTGGGGACCAGTGGGGCCATTCAGGGAGCTGCAAAACCCAGAGGGAAAGAAGGTCAGGGGTGGGGAGAGGGGACCAGCATGAGTTCAGGTGTTGCCACTTTGAGTCTGCAACTCACCAGCTAGACTCGAATCCTCAGAGATCATCGCTATGCCTCACTCATCACTCTCCCCACCCACGGTGCCTAGGATGACGCCAGGCACAACCAATGCCCAATACATGACTCTAAACTGCCCCAGCCCTGGGTGCCTGGTCTCTGGCAGCTTATGGCTCCCTCCTGACTGCCCCAAATAAGAAGAGACGGGCTTAAAGGAGACCCATGGCTTCCGTAGAGCTCTTTACAGTTTGCACAAAGCACTTCCCCAGCTGTTACCTCTTTTGATCCGAGTAAACCCAGGAGAGATCAGTGGGGCTGAGCTCATTCATCCCTATCCTAAAGATGAAGGATCAGAAAGGTCAAGGAACTTGTCCAAGCTTACACAGCTAGGAAGCACCAGAGCTGGGCCTTGAACTCAGACCAGACTCCAAATCCTGAGTTCTTCCCTGCACTCCTTGGGACAGCCCTCTACCCTGAGTTACAACATTACGTACAAAACTGCTCCACACATTCCAGAATGAGCATCTGCTCCTCATCCTCCAGGGTGTCGAGTTGAGAGGCCTGGAAGGAGAGAGAGAGGAAGGGGCAGGGCAGTCAACGTCCCCTGCTCCCGGGTACCCCTCCTCCCTCTTCCTCACCTCCTCTCTCAGCTGGTGGTTCTCCTGCTCCAGCAGCCTCAGCCTCTGCTGCAGGGCTTCTAGCTGCCGGCAGTGGTGTCTCGCCTCCCGGGGAGTCCTGGGGAGGCAGTAATGGAGTCAGGGTGCAGGGAGTGAGCTTCCCCCCAGGGCTAAGGGTGGTGGCGTCAATTAGTCCCAGCAACCCTCCAGCAGCCCTGCTGCCTGTGTCCCTCTTCACAAAGGGGGACGGGCTGAGGATCGTTTCAGAAAAGGGGCCAGCCAGCTGCACAGGCAGGACACTCACGACTTAGGGGCAGGGGCATCATAGGCGTGATCACGCTGCCGTTCCTCCTCCTGCTCTTCCTCCTCCTCTTCCTCCTCCTCCTCCTCTTCTTCATCCTCATCCTCATCCTCCTCATCGGAGTCTGAGTAGAGCTGAAGGAGGTCATCGCGCAGGTTCACCTGGTGTCTGAGGTGTAAAATCTGGCAGGAAGAGAGAGGAGCGTGGCTGGGAGTGGCCAGGGGGAGGATGTAGATTGGCCCCACCCCGCCCCTTCCCTGGCAGTTACCTCCTCCCGGGCTGAGCCCAGCATGGCTTCCAGCTTGCTGTTCTCCTCCATCAAAACGCTGTTCTGTTTCACCAGGGACTGGCCGATGCGAGCTGCTGTGTTCAGGTCCCGCTCTCTCTGCGGAGGGACCACCACCCATGGGTAATACTTTCCCTAATACTTTTCCGGTTTCCAGGACCTCCCAGACAGGTGGGAGAAGCTAGAGGGACCCAGGGGTCAGAGGGAGGCTAGGCCCCTGGGAGAAACCCTCCCCAACCCCTAGTTGTCCAGGGTACTAGACTAGAGTCTGTCATGAACCCACTGTGGAAACTAACTCAGTTTCCCCTTATGGAAAAAGAGCAGATCAGACCAGATTGGCCCTGAGAGCTCTTCCAGCCTGAACATCCCACATCTACCTGCCTTCCATAAGAGGGAACCCCAGCTCGGCCCCCAGAGAGGTAACCAGGCAGGAAACAGACAAGACACCTAGCCATACAGGACAGAATTAAAAGCGGGGCCTGGCCGAGGTTGAGAAGGCAGTACCCACCTCCTCCAGCAAATATAACATCACTTTGATATCTTCTGGAGTGATCTTCTTGACTGGCGGAGGTAGGTTAGGGCACAGCGCTGCAGGAGGAGGCAGGTGGGGAGAAAAGGCCCAGTCAGGTCAGGAAAAAGGGGGCATATTCTACCTGGCAACCCACCGTTTCCTGCTCTATCCCCAGTTCTCCAACAGGGGTCATCAGGAGAGAACCCGGGGCTCCCTCCCCACCCCCAACATCCCCCGGACCCCCAGCACTCAGCACTCCCTGCCCTGCTCCCAGGGCCAA